>PVKN010016391.1:0-17925 GCA_004027915.1 Capromys pilorides | reverse complement strand
GAAAGTAGCTGTATATCTATCCTATTTTGTATATACAGATATAGATATAGATATAGATACAGATATAGTTATATTTTCATTACAAAATGGTCCTTCATTTATATCCCCCTTTTCTGTTTTGTTTTGTCAGAGGTGAGTGTTCCACTGCCATTCAAATATTGTAGGTTTATGAATCAACTGAAAATTTTTAAATCAAACTTTTAAGAGCATAGTTATTGGGCTGGCCAGATAGTTCAATGGACTAAAGCACCTGCTTAGGCAGATGCAGGGACCAGGGTTCCATCCTTGGTGTGCCCTGCAGGCCATGCCCCTAGCGAGATGGGGATTGAGACTGGGCATGGTGGCGCACATCTGTAATCCCAGCTCTTGGGAAACTGAAAACAGAAGGATCGCTATGATTCCAACCTGTGTAATGAGACCCTACAAACCCTGTACCAAAAATACATTTTTAAAAAGCATAGTTATTAAGAGGTGACACAAAACAAACAAACAAACAAAAAACCCAGATGCTATGCCCCAACAATGGAAAACAAATTTCAATGTTGTTTAGCTCTTTTTGTCATGTCTTTAACATCTTTAAAATATGGAGTGACAGATACTTGAGATTTTTTAGAGTGAGAAAGAATGAAATATGAAAAAAATACAATAAAGGCTGCTTTAGTTTCTCCCTTCCATGAGCCTTGTAATAATGATGGACCAAAACTAAGTATGTGTGTTTACATTCAACTATAGAGAACAGGCATCTTAACAAAACAGAATTATGGCAATTGCAGCAGTTGTGAAAAAAAATTATTAGCTTTATTACCTCAAGAGTAGCCTGAATAGGAGCCTTCCAGCTGTTAAATCTGATCATCAGAACAGTGCCAATTTTCTTGGCCACATAGTCTTTTTGTGCAGTGCAGAATGTGTTGCAATTAAGGGATTTTCTCACTTAATTCTCAGCTCTGGAAGGTCTTTCTTGTAAATAACAATCCAAGCGATCATATCATACACCACTCCCCTGCAATGATTTTATAAGTTGTGGAAGAGGCAAAGATGGCCATGTGCAATGAGACTGATTGTGTGTGTCTGGTAGCTACGCTACAGTTGCACTCCCCCATCTGACAGTACAAAGACTCAAGCAAATTTCTTTCTTTTCTTTTTTAAATTTTTTTAAATCATTGATTTATTTATTCATTTGGTATAGGATCTCACTACACAGCTCAGACTCATGGTGATCCTCCTGTCTCAGCTTCCCCAGTGCTAGGATTGCAGGCATGTGCCACTATGCCCAGTTTTGGTGACCAACACAAGGAGCCCAGGGTTCCAGGGCCAGCACGGCATATGGTACCGGGAATCAAATCCGGGTCCTTGTGCTTGCCAGGTAGGCAGCGCTTGGCCCACTGAGCTACCTCCCAGCCCATGAAGCAAATTTTTCATTACAAGTCTGGCAATCCAAACAGTGTCTCAAATCCCACACACATCCTAGGACAGGTCTACTGTGCTTATGCCTGCTGGATTCTGGCTCCTACCATGTCTGATTCCACCTTGGCATAAGTGCTTTTGCAACACTGATAGTTCAGTTTTGAATTGTCCACACAATTCAAGAAAGGCCAGATGTCTGCTGGAGGCCATGTCTAGGATATGGTTAGTCATTCAGTGAAACCCTACATGTTATGTACCAGGGAGTTCACAACTCACACCAACCCCACATATATGTTCTTTCTCCTTCACACACATAGACACACATGTGCACAATCACATTATACTAACTCATTATATTACAGTTGCTTTTTATGTTAAAGAACTTCAAAGAGCCACCTGCTATCAGTCACATAATCTGACATGACATACAGTCATCTGCTCCAGATTGAACAAGTCTAATTTAACAGAAGCTGGGCCTGTGCAAGCACATTCAGAGAAAAGAAACAAGAGAAACACTTCTGCCTGGGAACTCTGAAAATGGTATGTGAACTAAAATGAAAAACAACAGCATGGTATGGAGAACAAAATACTAGGGTAGGATCTGGGACATCACATTGCAATCCCAACTTCAAAGTTTACCAGCTAAGTGTCTTTCCTTAAGTAAGTTACAATCCACTAGGCACTTGCCTTACCCATAAAAGGGGGTGATCATAATCCATCTTATAAACAAGGTCCTCATAGAAATAAAATAGATAATGCTTAGCAGTGAAATGATTAAGGATAGTTGCAAACAACTGACTTCTTCTCTGTCCTAGAAAGATCGCTTCTTGAATGTACATCAAAAGGGACCCTGGGTTTCTGACACCCATTCCAGTCTAACTGCTGGAAGGGTTGGGACATCATTACCAGGGTGATCAGATGCCACATCTGACTCTTACGACTCTTACCAAAACTTTGGGGCTCTCAGAAACTTATTCTCCCAATGTTCCAGAAGCTAGGGTCTGAAATTAGTATCATTAGGATAAGCATCCTTGGAGCCTCCAGGAGAAAATCTGCCATTTCTTCCAGTACCGGGTGCCTGTGGGGACCCCTTAGCTGGTGACCATAGAACTCCAATCTCCAAGGACAACATCTCCACATCTGCTATATCTTCACGTCACTCACTCCTCAGTGTATAGGTCAACTCTGCTTCCCCTGCCCCAAGGATACACGTGATGACATTTAGGACCAATATGTAGATCTGGGATAATCTCCCCTCTCAATGTCCTTATTTGCATATGCAAAAACACTCCTGTCTAAAGGCAGATGTCCAGGCTCTGGGGATCAGGACTCAGCATCTTTTGGGGGCCTAGCACAGGTGTCCAAGATAGAAAGTGCAAATATATCAGGAAAAGATTCTAATTAAACCACATTTTTTTAAGCTTTATTTATATCATGGCTGGTTCAGCCTGCCCTGGGGGTGGGGCTGGCACCAGCATGTGGTGCCGGGGATCGAACCACAGTCCCTGCTGTTGCCTAAGCAGGCCCTTTAGACCGCTGAGCTATCTCACTGGCCCATAATCAAATCACATTTTGGAAGTTTAATCCGTCCCTTAAAGTAGAAGCTACATGAAGCTTTTGGCCTAATTTACATTGATGGATGAATAAAGGAACTGAGTCTTCCTGGCAGTACTAGGAGTAACTAATTAAAAGGAAGTGAACTAAGTTTGAGGCTGGAAAGAAAGAGAAAAGCAAACTGCTGCAGGAAAGCCTACTATGTATGTTTCCTACTTTAGCAAACAAGACAAAACCAGTTTCTACAAGGGTGTCACTTTGCAAAAGTCATTCCGCGATATTCTCAAGAAAGTGTCCTATGCCCTCTAAATCAAACGCCCACACCTCCAAATAATCCACCCTTTAGAAGGTGAACACAAAAGCCTAGAACCCTCAGGCAAGTGGCCCCTTGGTGGGCATACTTGTTAGGATGTGGCACAGTCCCCAGAGCCACCGTTCTGCACTCCCTCCGCACATCACAGATTCTGCACGCTGCCCCTGCCTATCTGATTACACACTCTGCACTTCCCACAGGAGGGTTGCATGATTAAGTGGCATTCAATCTTCTCTGCTGGGTGATGGCAGGCTCCACTCACAGTGGGCACCCCAGTGGCTGGAGGGGGAGCGACTTTGAGAGAGTAAAGGATGGAGATGCACGGGCGAAAGGCAAGAGAGGAAGGTGGCTTCTTTTCATTCTGTGCGTGAGCTTCTCTAGGTCCCATAAATCCCTCTGCCCTGTGTATTTCACTCAGCTGTCTAAATGAGGTTCGCTCATATCGCCACCACTGTGCAGAATCAATCACGCCCTTCTGCACAGAATGTTAATTGTGCACCTCTCCAAAAAATTTTGTTAAAACATAGAGCACACTGTGGAGGCCTCCGAGAACATTCAAAACCAATTTCTGGAATTTACAATACTTTTCAAGTGGCCATGGGGAGTAAACAGTCACCAACACAGAGGTGATCCTGCTGCGATCCAGGGTCCTTTTACAAGGCTGAGGAGAGAGACGGAAAGAGACTGCTCCACACTTTCAGCAGCTGCCCACCCAAAGCTTCCTCAGCCAGCCACCGAGCTGCCAGGACAGAGGAGCCCCGAATACTTCTAGCAACTAGTGGTCTCAAGGTTGCTCCACACAAAACAACCCATTCAAATTAGCCTGGGTTGCAAAACCCCTTCTGTTTGTGGCTCAGGCTGATTCATCTCAGGTAGGAAAAAAAAAAAAAAATACAGTGAACCCAGAGCCTTCTCTTCCTCCCCTGCTCAAACCCAAAGGCTATAAGTGCAGGAGGCTGGTGGTCACCAGAGGGAGATTAAGTAGATGAGTGACAACTGTCAAAGTCTTCACTGCACCAGCACTGTGTACCTGGGCCCAACAGCTGTGCCTGTTTTGGTCATCTTGGATGCTTTTATTCTACTGAGGTCACAGTATTAAACTACAGATCCTGTGCTTAAAGAAGGCAGTGAACACACACACACACACACACACACACACACACACAGAGGCATTTACACACCTCTCGCAGGAAGGGCAAAGAGCTGACTCCACAGCTGCAGCCTTCAAGGACCCCATTGTTTCCTAAAGGACCGGATGGACACAGTGACAACCAGATTGCCTTCCACCACCAGTTTTGGGAACATGTGAAAAATACGGTTTGCTGCTTGCTGGTATGTGGTCCGAGATGACTCATAAATCTTCCTTTATCTCCTTCATGGTGTTAGCAGAAAAGGATGAGTTGCTTTTTTCCATCTCATTCTCCCGTCTATCTGTCTGTTAGCCATGCCCTTGAGCAAAGATTACTGATGCCCTGCCTTTGATATATGACACATCACCCACAGCAGCTTTTCATCAAGTGAATTAACCTGGAAAAATGCAAACCCACCTGCCAGTTGCCTCCAAACTTTGCACAATCCCTTTGTGTACTTCCTCTGCAAGGCGCACCAGGCAGGAGGGTGGCAGAGCGAACTAAAGAGACATGGAAAATTAAGAGAATCTAAACTGCGGCTTCTGTGAAATAACTTACTTGCTGGCAATCGGCTGCTTTTGCATAAAGACTTTCGGAAAGAGTAGAAATGAAGCTCAGCCACAGCGCAGAATGCTTTGCACCTGAGCTGGAAAATGCCATTTTCCCCCAGTCATTTACTCTGTGTGGCTGGAATAATGACAAGAGCCATGGCAGCCGTTGATGACATGGTTACAGAAACTATTTGGTGACTTCCAATCAATAATCCAGATGGGCTGGGAAGAGCTGGGAGCAGGAAGGAGTGGGCAGACAGGAGGGAGGAAGTGAGCAGCTAAGAGAGGAGAGAGAATCAAGGAAGGGAACGGAAAGCAAGATGCAGAACTTGAACGGCCCCCGCCCCATCACCACCACCACCGGCTGGGTTTCCATGCCACCAAGAATCGAGGAAGAGTAAACAAAGACTGTGCGCTTGATACCTGAAGGAAGGAGCTCTTGGTCTAAAGGCCCCCGAAGCTGGCGCCTCGTAGGCTGGAAGTCGTCAATGCTCAGTCCTGTGTGGTTCAGCCAAGGCCATTCAGTTAGGCAAGGTCGGGACAGGTAGGAAGGCAAGTTTGCGGGAGGGTATTCTGTCCCACACAATATAACACTTCCCAACTCACCCAGGCCGCCTGCCTCCCCCAAAACAATGAAAATGTATTCTTCGACCTATTTGAAAGAGAGAGAATACACTGCATGGGGGAATCAGGAAGACTCCAAAGCTAGAAGAGCTGGGCTCTGCATCTCTTGTTTATCCCACATAGTAAAATTGCTTCCCTCAATGCCATCCTTGATTCTGATAACAAAGCAGCCATTCTTTTCAAGGTGATGTGTCCACCAAGTGTGACTTCTTGAGAGCTGGTAATAAGAGGGCTCTTCCTGTAATTTTTTTCTTTTAAAAAAAATGAAAATCCAGGGCCAGAGAGATAGCTTAGTAGAATAAGCACCTGCCAGCCAAGCGCGGGGTCCTGAGTTCAACCCCCAGTAGCGCCAAAAAATAAATAAATAAATAAATAAATATCCGAAGGACCCTAACTATTCATGATAATTCTTGCCCATACTTTAATTTTAAATAAATATTGCAAAGACTAGGTATTTTCTTTTTAAGAAATTATTACAAATTTTCTTTAGAGAAGCTCAGAGTTTAGTATCCATGCATTCCTATCTTCCATTTTCACATCTATATTTCTGGCCAACAGGAATAGATTGTCTGAAATGGCTCTGAAATCTTTCATTGTCAGGGAAAGATTAGATTTTATTATTCACTATCCTTCCTAAAGAAACAAAGGGCATTACTGGATCTTAGAGCCAGGTTCCGGAAAGAAAACTTGAAACAGAAGTGGACCCTTATAGGCATGGGGTAGTCTGAAAATGAAGTTATCCAAGACACCCCATTCCCTGAACATTCTGGCTAAATTTCAAAGAAGAAATGTGAAAGGCATCATGTGTATAAACAGGTTGACAGATTAAAATAAAATGCCCCCCAGTTCCTCCAGGGAGCTGCTTTCTGAAACTTCCCTTCTTCCTGGTCAGTGCCTGTGAAAGGGTAGAGAATACTAGAAAGTGGGTGGTCAGATCCTACTGGAGTTTCTGAGAACCTCAAGTTAGAGATAATCACTGATAAAAAAAAAATTAATAAATAACATTTACTATGGGCCTGAGATGAGGTCTAGGGATTCTAGAACCTTCATCTGCATTGTATCATTTAAGGTCCTCAACTAGCTTATAAGATGCTCTTACTGACCCCATTTTATAGATATAAAAACTGCAACCCAGAGAGGGTTTTTGTTGTTGTTGTTGTTGTTGTTGTTGCTATTCCAGGCCACGTGTCTGGTCCAAGGATGCACAGCTAAGTGGTGCAGACAGGAATTAAAACTCAGGTGACCTATGGAAAGCCCATAGCAGTTTTCAAGGTGAATGTGGCTAGGTTTCTTGTGTCACCAGTCTGCACAAGATTTCATGGAAATCTTCATTTTTAGGAAAAGCAAAACACAACTGTGAATCCCTGGCCAGGGTCAAAACAACACCTAAGTGCCCTGTTTCACTGTCTTGCTCACTTGCCTCTTTGGGAGATAAAACTTTGGGCTACATTTCTTTAAGCTCTACCCTCTTAATACACTTTCTCATTTATCCCTCATTGCTTTTATTGCAGGAAAGCATAAACATAATGAAATTTACTATTTTGTTCCTTTTAAGCATACACCTCAGTAGCATGAATATCGTACGTCGGTAGTGTTGTGCAAACATCACCATCATCCAGTCCCAGAATCTGTTCTCATCCCAATCAGGACCTCCACATCCACAAACAATAACTCCCCCTCCTCCATCCTCTGCCCCTGGTGACTGCCACTCTGCTTTCTGTCTCCATGGATTTGCCTCTTCCAGGTAACTCATCAGCAGAGTCATACAGTGGTTGTGGTTTTGTTATTGGTTTATTTCACTTAGCATAAAATGTGTTCAAAGTTCACACTGTCACATGCATCAGAGTTGTTGTCGAGGCTGGATAACATTATGCGATATGCAAACATCACATTTCGCTCATCCATTCCTCTCTTGATGCTTGGTGGACACGGGTGGCTTTCACCTCTCGGCCATTGTGGAGAAGCCATTAGAAACACAGGCGCACATGTATTGGTTTGAGATCTTTTTGTGTTTTTATTTTTAATGTATTTGGTTGTTGCAGATCTCACTACGCAGCTCAGAGTCATAATGACTCCGCTTTCAGCTCCCCCAGTACTGGGATTACAGGCATGCGCAATTACGCCCAGACTCTGACCAGCTAGGGGCAGGGCTGACGTGGCATGTGGTGCCAGAGATGGAACCGCAGTCCCTCAGCTTGCCTACACAGGTGCTTTAGTTCACTGATCTAGCTTGAGATCTAGTTTTGATTCCTTTGGATTCATACCTAGAAATCCAGTTGCCGGGTCATACAGTAATTCTGCCTCACATTTTAAAGAGCCTTCTTTCTGTTTTTAAGAACCATTTGAATGTATCTAAATTGACGGCAGATTCCACACAGACCGGAACTTTATCCTTGTGTATTCTTGGACCCTCAGGCCTAGAATAGTAAGAGCTCTCATTGAATTCTCAGTAAATAACTTTGTAAAGGTATAAGTACATTCGATTGGATTTCCCTCTCTGGGGTGGGGACAGGCCAGCACATCCTTACAGAATCCCTCCTCATCACAAGCATGTGCTATAACCCAGGCCCCACGGCTTGCTCATCCCTGGATTTTCACTAGCATGCTCGAGCGTGCACACACACACAGACACACACACACACACACACACACACACACACACACACACATACACACAGGTTGGCCTCCATGCCAAAGAACATCAAAAGAGTCCAGAGGCAAACATCAAGAGACTGAAAAGAAGTCAGTAAAGGATTTGTTATCACACTGATGGGTCTGAGGTCTTTATCCACCATCTCCATGCTTCCATACCTACCCTCTATCTGCACTGTGGAGTGAGAAAATCAGAAAGGACTCCTTTACACTCTGCCCTTGCTGAGCTTTCTATTATGAAATATGGGCACAGGGGTCAGAGGAGGTGGGGTGTTGATGGAAGTCCTTGATTCCGCCACTCTTCAAATATCAATACCTCTTTTAGTTCATTAATTCATCAAGAGGGTGTTTTTCAACACATTAAATTCAATTTCAAAAAAGAATGAGCTGACACAGTCAAATGTGCACGACCAAAATCCATCGTGGCCTCCCCAGTCCCCAGCTGCCCTTTCCAGCCGGTCTCCCTCCCGTCTTGGGGGTCCAGACATCCATTACCTGCCTAATTGGCAGCCCTGACTGAGCAACGGGAAACACCAGCCTGTCGTCTGGGTTTCTCATTACTTAAGTGCATTCTGACTTGAACTATATTAATGGGACTCCAAATTTTAACTATCGATGGCTTTCAATAGGAATTTACATCTCTGGCCTCCTGGGGCCACACAAGTCATTAACTTCACACCTGTGGTGAGGACAGCCACAAGAGGGAAATGGTCCCCCGGACAGAGCGCGGCGACCATTACACATAGCACCTTCCCATCAGCAAACAGACCTAATTGTCTTGGACTCTTCTCCTACAAGAAAATTTCAACTCTTTACTACATCTTTTAATGAAAGCTGTGACTAAAAAATATAAACAGGGATACATAATTCCCAATGAATTGGTCTAAGTGTAACTTGTAAAAACTGGATTAATGGTACAAAGCGTGTACTTTATAAAAATAGCCTGTAGAAAAAAGCATTAAGCAATTACAACCCCAGCTCTGAAGGCTCCAATATTATAGGGTAATATTTCCTTAATGTTAGACTTCATTAACCCTAAGATAATCTCTCATAAATTTTGCTGATTTTTAAGGAGAAAAAAATAAATTATGTTTATTAAACTACTGAATATGTTTATGAAAACAAGACATAATCTAGTGCCATAAACTTCTTGTCTTTATCTGAATGATCAAGGAGCTCATAAATAAAATATCACATAACAAAGTGAGTGTTAAAATTCATTACAGTAATAGCTATGTTCATGATCTATTTCATTAACACTCCTTCTCTCCTTGGATAAATGGGCTTCTTAGCCTACGAAAGGAAAGCCATTTGCAAGACAAAATACTGAGCCGCTTTTTCTCATTTTCCCTTATCTCTCCTATTCCTAACTTTCTAAATTAATTCTTCTCTTAAATCTTATTGTTCCTTCCAGTGTAACTCACAGTGCCATTAGAGAGTGGAGAGAAATAGAAGAAGCAAAGACATGGGTCTGCAGAGTATAAGTTAATTAGGGATCTCATTGACTGGTGATGAGATTTGATGACACGGAGCCCCAAAGTGAATTTAGAAGCTTATCTTCTTAAAATATTTGAGGATAAAACACAAATAACAGAACTCCAAGAACTATTCAGTATATCAAGCAATCTGTACCAGCTTAATAACCAAACTCATTTCCTGTTTAACTCTGTATCGCAGCGCCACTGATTGGATCCCTGTATGGAATTTGCTAGCCTCTATCGTCAGTGATTTTGCAGGTAATTTCATTTTTATAGATATGTGTACTCTGATACTCATAGAGAGAGCTGAGTGCTTTTCTGAGGGATACCAAGAACAGATAGATGTGCATGCATGGGCCTCTAAGCCCACGGGTGTAAATGTGCCAGCACAAATCGCTACCTGGACCGCTTGGCCAAGAGAAGGAATTGCAAAGCAACAGTGGTTCTGTGCTCTGCTCTATCAACTGGTTCAACCCTAATGCAACAGACTCCTAGGATGCAGCACCCCCTACCTCCAGAGATTAACCAGAGAGCGCTGTTTATGATCACGGCAGCAATGAAAACAGAATCTTATAACTGCTGAGCTGAAGGAAGGCAAAAATCCCCATACAAATATTAAACAGTGTAAATAAAAAAGAATCCACTTGTTCTTATTCTAAACTACATGCTAATGTATCTACCACTGATTTGGTGTAAAACTCATATTCACAAAACCCTACATGTATGTAAGTATAGGAAGGATGAAGGGTGGGTAAAAGGTAAATACAATATAGCTCCTGCCTTCAAGAGAACTCCCCTCGGAGTCCTCCTCCTAGTGTCTGACCTATCACCTCACAAGACAGACCATGGCAAGTGCTTTACCAGAACGATGCCCAGCTAAGGGATCCTGAAAAGTTGACTAGTCCCTAGAAAGGCCTATAGGGATAAGAGGATGCTGAGTTGGCTCCTTAAGGACAGGCAAGATTTGGTGGTCACACACAGGATTCCAGGCAGAAGGAATTTCATAAGCAATGGTGTCCATAGTGGGCGAGAGTCTAAAGGTAAGATCAGGAACAGGAAGGAGTTCGCCCAGCCCCTTGTAGGAGCACAGAGGCACACCAGCTCCACACATAGCAGTCCCAGCAGCCTCACACCACAACCTTGAAATCCTGACTGACAAAATGTACCTGTCTGGCACACAAGCCCCCTCGGTGTACAGTCACACACTGGCTTCAGAAAGGGACCTACCACGTAGACTGAGTCCAGTGCTGGGCTTCCCATGAAAAGAACTGACACTCACAAGGCATGTTTTGCACCTCCGACCTAGTCTGTGCACTGTACACACCTGCTTAACTCAAAACAATTCTACCATCATCCCCACTGTACACAATGTAAAAACTAAAGAGGAGGTGAGGGTGTTTGAGTGACTGGTTCATGCGAATAAGCAGCAGGACTAGAATATAAATGCACAGAGTTACACCAGAGCTCCTACTCTGCATGCTGCAGGCTGGACCATGGGTGCTCACCAAAATCCCCTTCCTATACCTCCTGTCACATATCTACTCCCCAGCTTCCCTGCAGCAGGCATGATCTAATGACTGGGTTCCAGCCAATGACACATGGGACGCAGGGCAGACCATCTCCAAACATGATTCCTGGGAACCTTCCCACTGATCCCTTCTTTTCTCTGTTCTCCTGTGTGCTGGCTGGATGAAAAGCATCCAACAGAGAATTCTGAGGACTCTGGGAATGGGGAACAGGCATGAAGAGGATAGCAGGAGATGAAGCAGAACCTGGTTTGGATCCCTGCATCACTGTATGGAGCCTCCACCCTGAAGGCCAAGTGAACTTCCTGTAAGACTAAATCTCTACCATGTTAGGCTCTAGAGATGTGATGCAACAATTAATGGATCCTGACTAAAACACAACACAAATCTGCCTCCCACAGCACCCCGCTGCCCTCATTTCTAGAATAACAGGGAAAGCGAATTATCAAGAACACAGTGGACTAAAAAAGTAAAGAACAGATAGTCTTTGGAGTCAGCTGAGGCAGAGACAGAATACAGGCCCTCCTGAGTGAACTTGGGCAAGTTATTGAACATGTCTGTGGCATGTAGTCCCATCATAATGCCCACCCTGAAAGACTGTTACAGGGAGTAAGAGAAAAGACTACCCTCATTATTGTTCTGATTGTTAAGTCTCTCAGAAATAAGTGGTTAGGGTTATATTCAGCTGTGGAAAGCAAAAACAAGTCAAATCAAAGTACTAAAATATCAGTGGCTTAAGCAAGACAGATGATTTTCATTGCTATGCAAAAGAAGTCCAAAGATACATAGCCCAAGGTTTTGAGGGTTTCAGTAATTCATCAGGGGCTCAGCTTCCTCCCACCTCCATGCCCTGTCAAGCCTTGCATGGGATCCTAAACCTCATGATCAAATACAAATGCTGACATTCTAGCCATCACATCTAGCTCCAAGTAGCAGAATGGGAGAAAATAAGAAAGAACAGATCTCCCTATCTGTTCTGAGGAGACTTCTTGGAAATGCTACACAACACTGTCACTTAGGTTCACAGCCACATCTCAGCTACCAGTCATGAGGGAGGAGAAGAATGCAAGGTGCACAGTTAAAGCCAAGGATTTCTTCCCACAAGAGGACGGAAAGAAAGGATATGGGAAGCACCTGAAAATCACAGACCCAAGTCAAGAATCAGCAAAAGAAGGCAAACTGCACTTCCACCCAAAGCTCTGGCCCACTGGAATGAGAAAAGATTTGACTGAATAGCAAATGCCCAGTATATACCAGTGCCTTTTCCCCTCTGGATGCTTTACGATCCATTTTCACAAAACAGCCAGAGTAAAATATTAAAAATGCAAGCCATGCCCCCACTGAAGACCCTCCAAAGACCTCCCAGTGCAAACCGAGTTAAGGAATATGAATTTTAGGCATAGCAGGAGGTCCCCGCTGGCCTGGCCCTGCACAGCTCTCTGACCCCATCTCACACCATGGCTGTTTGCTCTCCACAGCAGAGCCACCTCCTGCTGCTTCTAAGTGCCACAAACCTCCAGGACTACCTGGGCCAGAGTCTTCACACTGTCTACACTCTATACCACCATCCTCTCAGAGCCCTCCCTGCCTTCCTGTCATCCCACGGCAAAAGCCCTACCTTAATCCTTTGCAAAACATGCCTCACCAGCTGAGCCTCTTCTCATGTATATATTGTTCTCTTTCCTCATTAGAGTATGTGTCCTATTAGAGGACATAGTCACTGTTCAAAAAACCTACTCCAGCCCCACCTACTGGGGCACCTGTCATCAAGAGAAACACTTAGTCATCTACCAAATATTTACCAGGCACCTGCTATGTCCCAAGTACTGTGGAAGCCCACTGCATAATTTGTCCATCTCTACACATTCCCAGTTTCATTCAGGTTCAATTAATTAACAGACTTCTTTCCTGAGCATAATATGATGGTGTTCAGGGTCCAGTAAAGTGAAAGACTGCTTTTGTTTTCATACATGAAGATAGAGAAAAGGGTATTTTTATAGCATTCTAAGAACCACAGGTGGACAGCAGATTGAAAAAAAAATATTGTCCACGAGGTTGAGGACAGAGGCACAGCCCACTATTTTTGCCCTTAAAAGGTAGATTCATGCTGATAGGTAGGTAGGTAAGTAGCTAGGTAGGTAGGTAGGTAGGTAGGTAGGTAGGTAGGTAGGTAGGTAGGTAGGTAGACACACAGACACACAGACAGACACAGAGACAGACTGATAAACAGATAGAATTATAGATATAGATATGTTTTTCCCAGCAAAAATCCATAGAGCACTATAGCAGGAAAAGTTACAAAATAACCATTGGTGGTTCCAGAAGGTTACCCAATAACCATCAGCGGCTCCAGGAAAAGTTACCCAATAACCATCAGTGGCTCCCATAGATGCTAGAGGAACATGAAGATGTAACAAAAGCATGAAAAAGACACACAGAACAGATGACAGCCAAGAAAGAGAGGAAGAAGAGTGGGAGGAAAGAAAAGTGCATTCTAGCTGGATGACGGAAGCAGAGGGGAAAGCAAATCAAAGAAAGAACAGCTATTAAAAATGCTGAGTTGAAAATGCTTCAGATGACCTCTGACATCTAATAAGTCATCTGTCTTGCTCAATACAGAAAAGTCATTACTTACTAGTGAACTAATACCAGCAACTGTGACAAGTAAAAACAACAAAGACCATAAAAATATAAAAGTTCGCCCCTTGCAGTTAGACGAAAAAAAGAATGTATTCAATTTTTCAGATGAAAAACATTTGAACTGACTGAATTTATTGTAATGCAACTTGTATTATATGTTGGGAAAATGAAAAGGGGAAAAAAAAATAGCCACTGCTCAGCCTGCCTTCAACTTTTTCTTAGAAAACAGAATATGTTTTTTGAGAATGTGAACCCTTCATTGAAATTGGTCATAAATATCAGCGTGACATCCTGGCAGCAGGCCATCAATTCTCATAAGAGAGGCATGAATTAATAGCACCATCTGCCCTGCCCACAAGGACCCTATATACCAGCCCCCCTGGGGGCACAGCCTAGACCTAAGTACAGCACAAGAGATGCAGGGCAGAAAAAGAAAGAACTTGAGTCTTTCTGGGGTGTGGGAGGATTTCTCTCCTCCAGGAGGTGCTGGAAGCAGCTGTGCGCATGAGCAGAGGGATAAAATCCAAGCCAGATGACAGGGCAAGGGTGTCATCAAGGGCAAGAGGAGTCTTGTCCTCCCGAAGCCATAAATCACCACACTCGGTCTCATCTTAGATTCCTCTCTTTATTTCATGCCTGCAGTGAATCCACCAGCAGAGGCTGAGGCTATCTGAAGGTTTAGCCCCACTCTGACCTGCCTCACACCTTCGCTGTGCATTCCCTGGTTCATACCACATGTATCCTGCAGATAGCAGCAATGACTCTTGAGCTTGACTTTCCCCACATGTGAACACACACACCAACATCTACTCCTACTTACCTAACTTCCATCCAGTAGGCAACGCTGGAACAACCAACCAGATTCTACCATCCTATAACTTATAATCTGTCACTGGCTTCACTGGTTTCTCATCACCCTTGGAAAACAATCTCATCTTCTTACTAGGTCCGACATCTCTGTGCCATGGCCCTGACCTCTCTGTCCTCTATCAGCATCCTGATCCCGCTGCCCTGAGTAGCACCTTTCCCTGACTGAACTTTGAGCTTTCAAGAGTCTTCACACATGTGGTTCTTCTGCCTTCTCACACCTGCCCTGAGCATCTCCCAGAACCCAGTTCCAATTCAGCTCTCTACTCAAGAGAGAACTTGTGGGAAGAGGCTTTCCAGAACAAAAATCAGCCCTCTCTCTTCCTCCAAGCCCCCATCTATTCCATCACTCTGTTTTACCACAGCCAGAGGAAATTATCTCTTTTATGTGTTTGTTGATTGATCTATCCTCTGTATCCCTCCACTTTCAACTAGTCTAAGTGCTTGGCATACAGGTATTCAGCAAGTGTTTGCAGAATGAATGGATCAATGAGATCACAACTTTGTTGGACTGTAAAGATGAAGAGGGCCCTGAGATCATCTAAGTCACTACCTCAGTTACATAAGGAAGGAAAAGTCAGCACTGCAGTCAGTCACCTCATAGCATGATGCTCATCTCCTGTCTGAGCCAGACACAATTTCAGCCCACTTCCCAAATCAAAGAGTAACTCAAAGCTTGAGGAGGAAGAAACCTACACAGGACAATTGCAGAGATAAGGCAGATGCAGAGTGGTAGCCATAATCTAAAAGTATCTACTATAGCATAATTCAGTCTGAAGCCACTTGTAGAACTGAAGAAGTGAAGGGTTCAAGAGAAATTCAAAAAGCAACGAACACTTAATAAAGTGCACATCCAAAGCAGCACATTATTTTAGCCCAGGCTTCCTCCAACTTGATCCTGGGTTGTGAATGCTAACAAAATGGTTAGAGGCAAGGAGGAGAACACACACAAGACCTGAGCTCTGGCCTCCACTCGCTTTCTGACTCTCCCTGATTTAAGCTGCTAATCTCTCATGGACTTCATTTATGGTTAAGTTAGCACGGCCTAAACCAGAATCATAAGGGTATCTCTTCATGACTTCACTGTCTCCAACTGTCATATGTGCTATTTCCTGGATACACTAACCTTCACCAGTCTGTACTTAAAACCTACTTAATCTCATCCCAAAACAAAAGCCAATGTTAGTTATCAATGACCAAAGGAATCATATATACATGTAACAAGACAAGAAAATTACTAAGTTGTTTATAGTCTTTGTTGACTGTTAAAGGCTCTGAAATGAGATCTTCTTTTCTTTCTTTTAAATACTTTACATTAAATATTAGAAAGATAGCAAAGGGCAGCACATTTTATTGGAAAAATTGAAAGTGAACAAAAAGGCAACAATGCCTCCATGGAATGAGTCCATGCAAACCCTGCTCATGCACTACCTCAAACCACATCTACTTTGGGAAAAGTCCTAACCACAGATCTTAGAGACCTCCACTAAGGCCTTGCTACTCTGGGACTGAAGATCAAAGTGTGCAACTGTTATGGTTTGTGTCTAGTTGTTCCCACAAAGCCTTACGCAGTTATAGGGTGGGGACTTCTAGAGTTGTAAATTAACTCATGATCCACTGGGATTATGGGTGATCCACTGGGATTATGAGTCTCGGTACTGCTGGGATTATGGGTGTGAGTGCTACAACCACCCTGAGGTGGAGAGCCAGAATGTAATATAAGAGAGACACAGAGCCATACTCTCTTTGTTGCCACTGTTGCTATTCCACCACCATGAACTGCTGCTCTCTGGCAAGTGCCAGTCTGCCTCGGAGCCAGTTGAGTATAGACTGAAACTCCCAGTAACCACGAGCTAAATAAACCTTTCCTTCCTTCATTTTGGGTGTCAGGTATTTGTCCCATCAATGAGAGAAGAGTAACTGAGACAGTAACCCACTTGATGACTGAAGCAGTGGGTTTAATAATTTGGTGATGTCTGATAAAATATGTCTTAAGAGTCAATGGGAAACAACGAGTAGGAGAATGGTGTCCATGATACCTGTGGTCACAGCAGCTAAGATTTACTTGGTACTTACTGCAAGCAAGGGGTCCTGCTAAGTAATATACTCCTCATGTTTAATCAAGAAAAGAGTGTTTATTATTCTGATGTAAGACACTTGAAATTATTTAAATTTTCTTCATTGATCCCTGGCACCACGTGCTGTGCTGGCCTTGCCCCCAGGCACACTAAGCCAGTGACTGAGTCTAGGCATGGTGGCGCCCACCCACAATCCCAGCACTGGGGAGGCTGAAAACAGGAGGATCCCTACAAGTCCAAGCTGCCATGATGTTGCTGCCCTCTGCCATGTGTCACTCAGCCTAGAATCAGCTGATTGAAGACTGAAACTTCCACTAACTGAAATAAATAACTTACCTTTCCTAATTTTGGATGTGAGGTGTTTTGTCCCAGCAACAAGAGAAAAGTAATGGAGACACTTTATTTGACTATTTTTTAACCAAAGAAACAATTTCATAAATTCAACCTAATATGTTTTTTAATAGGGACCTAACTCCAATATATGTGCAGACCTATCTACACATAGCTGTAACATGAGCATGTATTTAATGCAAAAGTTTCACAAATCAATATTTAACCCTAATTATGGATCATAATAAAACCTCTCTGAGGCTGCATTTTCTTTCAGATGATAAAAGTTATGCTGGACATCTTTAAAATGGAACCCTGAAATTTCCTATTCTGTTCTGTTCTTACGTTAGTTACAACTCACTACATGGATTTTACCACTCATTAACAGGTTGCTGCTCTCACAATTGAAAGCACTGGCTTCAGGGACACAAACCCTAAGTGACCAGACAACAGAGCCACCTAGAACTCAGCTGTCTCCCCAAGCTGAGGGCCTGTCCCCAAATGTTTTCTGAATAAGTAGGATGTCTATAATTGCACTTTTAAAAATGACTCGCAGACGAAAGAATATACAGTTATGCAAAGGTGAAACAAGTTTGATGTCTGTTTAAGCAACTAAGTGTGAACAATAGTTCAAAATACTGAGGACAAAGACAGGCGTGGTGGTGCATGCCTATAATCCCAGCACTTGGGAGGCTGAGGCAGGAGGATCTGTGCAAGTTCAAGACCAGCTTGGGCTACAAAACTGAGCTCAAGGCCAGCCTGAACTGCACAGTGAGAG
>PVKN010016390.1:0-17943 GCA_004027915.1 Capromys pilorides | reverse complement strand
GTCCCCGGCACCACATGCTGTGCCAGCCCCACCCTCCAGGGCAGGCTGAGCCAGCCATAACACAAATAAATAAAGTTAAAAAAAAATTCCGGGCCGGCGAGATGGTTCAGTGGTCTAAAGCGCCTGCTTAGGAGGGCTCAGGCAACTGCGGGGACTGCGGTTCGATCCCCGGCACCACATGCTGCGCCAGCGCCACCACCAGGGCAGGCTGAGCCAGCCACAAAATAAATAAAGAAAGAAACAAACAAACACAACAAGCAAACAAATAAATAAATAAAAAATTTAAAAAAAAAAAAAAAATTCCATCGTCCTCATTCATGAGGCTCAGGCAGGCCTAGCTGCGACTGGAATAGCCTGTGTACCTGGTTGTCAATATAACTCAAGGAGGCAGGGACAGTCTGAAGGGAGGCATCCTGGGGACACGGGGTGACAGCAGGATCTAAGGTTTGCGGAGGGAAGCAGGACCGCCATACAGGAAGACCCGGCAGCTTGGCAGCTCCCACTTGCGGGTGCATCGAGGTTCAGGACCCAGCCAGGGCCCCGTATTGATGCCCAGCACCTCCACAAGCCTCCCACTCATTCGTTTCTCCCCCATCCATTCATTTTTCCTGGACTGTCAGCTGAGATCCCTAGCAAGGTACTGCATACCTGCCAGTCCAGCTACTCAGGCCGCGGCAGGAGGATTGCAAGTTCAAGCCCAACCTAGGTAACTGAGTAAGACCCTGTCTCAAAGTAAAGAATGACAAAGATGCAGCTGTGGGGGTTGCTTGCCTAGCACCAACAAGGCTCTGGATTCTACCCCCAGCACTGCCCCCTGCCCCCAAAAGCAAAGAAGACAAAAAGAATCCAGGCATGATGGTACACGTGCAGTCTCAGCTATTGGGAGGACAAGGCAGGAGGATACCTTGAGCTGGTTTGGTTTTGCTGTTTGGCTTTTTAAATATATATATGCATTTGGTATAGGGTCTTGCTAGGGTCTTGTTATGCAGCTTGGACTCACAGTGATCCCACTGTTTCAGCCTCCCCAGTGCTGGGATTAAAGGTGTGTGCCAGCGTGGCGTGCAGTACTGCGGATCGAACCCAGGTCCTTGGGCATTTCAGGCAGGTGCTTCGGCAGCCCAGCTATCTCCTCACCCTTCCCCACTCCTTTTTTTTTAGATAAAGTCTCACTATATAGAGCAGGCTGGCCTTGAGCTCAGGGCGCCCTTCCTTCCTCGGCCTTCCCTGGGGTCACAGGCATGTGCCACCACATCTCATGTGCTCAAGCCAGTTTGAGGCCAACCTGGGCTACACATCAAGACCCTCTCCCACCAGAGACATCAGGTCATCAACTTACAGTGCAGCAATGGCTTCAATGTGTGACACAGAACTTACGGATTCTACCCTTGGTGTTTGGTAAATCACAAGAGATACTCAACATCTTTCTTTCTTTCTTTCTTTCTTTCTTTCTTTCTTTCTTTCTTCTTTCTTTCTTTCTCTCTTTCTTTCTTGTCTTTTTGAGACAGGGTCTTGCTATGCAGTTCAAGCTGGCCTCAAGCTCACTTTTGTAGTCCAGGCTAGTCTCGAACTTACATTGATCCTCCTGCCTCAGCCTCCCAAGCGCTGGGATTATAGGCATGCGCCACCACGCCCGGCTCAACACCTTTCTTATAAACCATGTTTGGCTATGGCTGTTTTCAGTACTGGGGATCAAAGCCAGGGCCTTCATACTGAGCTGCACCCCCAGTCCTTCTTTTTTTTTTTGTATTTAGTACAAGGTCGAATGAGTCTACAGGACCTCACTACGTAGATCGGACTCATAGTGATCGTCTTGTTTTCAGCCTCCCAAGCACTGGGATTACAGGCACACGCCACCATGCCCAGAGGTGCACACCTGTAATTCCAGGGGGCGGGACCAGCTTGGCATGCTGAGGATCAAACCCCAGCCACTGAGCTCTGCCTAAGCAGGCGCTTCAGGCCGCTGAGCTATCTGGCCGGACTCCCAGCCCTTTTATTTTTTATTTTGACATGGTTTAACTGAGTTGCCCAGCCTGGGCTCAAACTTGGGATCCTCTTGCCTCAGCCTCCCAGGGCGCCATGATCACAAGTCTGTGCCCCAACGCCTGTCTCTTGACTCCAAGCACTGGTGTGCTGGGTGGGCTCAGGTGCACCGGGCTGGGGCAGTGGCAGCTGCTAGGGACACTGAATGCTCTTTCTTTGAGGGGGGAAAGTTGAGGCAGGGTCTCACTATGCAGCTCAGTCTGGCCTCACACTCACTTTGTAGCCCAGGCTGACCTCCAGCTCCCATTGATCCTCTTGCCTCAGCCTCCCCAGTGCTGGGATCGCAGGTGTGCGCCACCACGCCCAGCCTGAACACTCTTTCAAATGAGGACCTTATCCAGTTCCGAGGAGGCCCAATCCCAGGCGAGCTGCGCGTGTTCTCCTAACAGAGCAACTGCGACTGATACCAGCAATTCAGTTTTTCACCCACGGATTGGTCGGAATCCAGAAGTCTGCTGCCTCATGGAGCGGCTGCGACTGTGAGTAAACAGAGGCTGTAGGGCACCCCGAAGGCTGTCGCCTGTCCCCCGCTAGGATCACCCGGACATCTTCTCCAAAGGGCCTGCACCCTTTCCCCAACGCTCTCTTCTTGGGTTTATCTTTAGTCTACACATAAGATGGTAGGTCTATTAGGGCTTTCTCAGTACCGGACGTTGCCCACAGCGCCTTGCATCCTAGGCAAGCGATCTGTCCCTGAGCTACATCCTTAGCCTTTCTTTGTTGGAGACAGAGTCTCCCTGTGTAGTCCAGGCTGGCCTTGAACCACTATGTGGCCCAGACTGGCCTTGAACTTGCAGCGACCCTCCTGCCTCAGCCTCCTGAGTGCTGGGATGAGAGGAGTGCACCACCAGGCCTGGCCTTCAGCCCTTTTTTGTTTTCAGAGATGGTCTTGACAAGTAGCCTAGGCTGACTTTGAATTCGTGAGCTTCTAGTCCCGGCCTTCCGGGAGGATGAGATCACAGGGCTGTACCATGGTCCTCAGCACAAGCTCATTCTTGGGCAGAACAGCAAGGGAGGCCAGCGCATTTTGGTCCCGGATTTCCCTGATGACAGAGGTTGGAAGACACAGCTGCGTCCAGCTACTGTGGACAGAGGGCCACGCTGCAGGGAGGAAGCTCCAGATGCTTTGCATGTGATGCTAATCCAAGGTCTCAGCAGAAAAAAGACAGGAGCAGAGCTATGTATTTAAAAAATGGAGGGGATGGGGAGATAGCTCAGCAGTCTAAGCACTTGCCTGGTAACCACATGGACCTGGGTTCGATTCTTGGTGCTGCATGCTGTGCCAGCCCCACACTGAACCAGTCTCCGACCCCAGGCATGGTGACAAACACCTGTAATCCCAGCACTGGGGAGGCTGAGACAGGAGGATCCTTGGGAGTTGGAGGCCAGCTTGAGCTACAAAGTGAGCTCACAGCCAGCCTCAACTGCATAGTAAGACCCTGTATCAAAAAGACCAGAGGGAAGAAGGGAAGGAGAGGGGAGGGGAGGGGAGGGGAAGGGAGAAGAGGGGAGGAAAAGGGAGGTGGGAGGGGAGGAGAGGAGAAAGAGGAGGACTTTTTTTTTTTTTTTGTCTTTTTGAGACAGGGTCTCACTGTGCAGTTCAGGCTGGCCTTGAGCTCAGTTTTGTAGCCCAGGCTGGTCTCAAACTCATAGTGATCCTCCTGCCTCAGCCTCCCAAGTTCTGGGATTACAGGCGTGTGCCACCACGGCTGGCGAGAGAGGAGGACTTCTGGGCATGGTGGTGCCCACCTATAATCTCAGTACCCAGGAGGCTGAGGCAGGAGGATCACCAAGAGGTTGAGGCCAGCCTGGACATATAGCAAGACCTTGTCTCGGGCCAGCGAGATAGCTTAGTGGTCTAAAGCACCTGCTTAGGCAAGCTGAGGCAACCAAGGGACTGAGGTTCCATCCCCGGCACCACATGCTATACCAGCCCCACCCCCAGGGCAGACTAAGCTGGCCATAACATACATACATACATACATACATACATAAATAAATAAATAAATAGGACCTTGTCACAATAAACCAAACCAAAAAAACAAACAAAAAGAGGGCTGGGAACGCCGCTAAGCAGGGACCGTTTGCAGGGCGTATGCAGTTCCCTGGGTTTCACCCCCAGCACTGGGATAACCAATAAATAAAAACAACGAATAAAAATTGGAAGAAGCCAGTGAAAGCCGGGAGGGGCAGAGGGAGCCAGCAGACTCTGCTTTGGGGGAGCAGAGAAGCCGGAGCCCACGGCAGCCAGGACATAAACGCAAATGGGCCACAGATTTGCTCCTGAGCTAGGCAGGCCCTGCAGTGATGTCATGAGCCGAGGAGAGACCCCTTGTCAGGACGGGCTGGGGTCCACGGGCCCTGGACAGCTCGCGGCTATGGGGCAGCAGAGCCAGCTCTTCCCCACCCTGTGTGCTGCAAGCCCTGCTCAGCCTCTCTAGAGAGCCGGGTTCTCCCTGCTTGTCATTCAAGGACTGATCAATGTCACCTTTCGGCCCCCACCCCAGCACTTAGCATGCGCCAGGCAGCTGCATGCATTGTTTCCAGTTTTAGGCCACTGTCACGCCCTTCTCCGTGCCTGGCCACCAGCGGGGAGCCCTTTGCTGCTGTTAAGTCCCATGAGGCCCCCTGGGGGGAGGAGGACCCCTGAGGTTGAGCGCTGTGCTCAGGCCACACCAGGGGCAGAGGAAGATCTGAATGCACACCTCAGGCTGTAAGGGCACCCTCGAGAGGAAAAGCGCGCCGGTGCCCAGCCCCGCCCCCTGACCACCGCCCCCTGCGTGGCAGCCTGGCTACTCACCTGGACCCCAACTGCGGTGCCACCTCCCAGAGTTTGCCCTCGCTGGTCCCACAACCCAGACCACCCCTCCGAGCCTCTGCAACTCCTACTCGAAAGGCAGAGCCCAAGCCTTCTGACCCAGTCGGGTCTTGTCCTAGCTCCAAATACCTTGGGTTCCACCCCCTCCGACACGGTCAGAGACAGCTGTGCCCGGTTGTGTCTGCCCTTCTCCCCGGCCCGCCAGCGTGCCCCTCATTCACCTCCACGAAGTAGAAGCAGGGCAGAAGCGTCATGCTGTCCTTCGGGCTTTTATTCTTCTCCTTGGCAGAAATCATGGTGCCGCGGGCGCAGCAGGCCGAGGCTGGAGGGGCACAAAGCCGCGCTGCGGAGGGGGCCGCGTTCCTTGAGCTCTAGGGGGACTCAGGCCTGGCACAAGCGGGGGAGGGGCGGGCGAGGGCTCGAACACTGCCCGGGGAAACTGCAGCGGGGAGAAGATGGGGGCGGCCCCCAGCCTTGCCTACCTAGGAATCAGGGTACCCACGTCCGTGCACCGGGGAGGGTGTCGGGAAAGGGACGAGGAGGAGGGTGCCGTCGGCCCGGCCCAGCCCGGGGTCTCGGTGCCCGCTTTTGTACCCTGTGCAGGGCGACGTCTCCTGCAGCCGGGGACCAGGGCGCAGGGGGTGGGGCTCAGCGCCCTCGCAGCCCTCACCTGGCCGGCGGCGAGCACAAAGTGGGGTCCCCGCGGCGGGAGTGGGGCGTGGGGAGGGGCCTGGCGGGGACCCCGCAGCGGCCGGGGCGCGGCGCGCGGGGCGCGGGCTCTTTGTCTGCGTGCGTTGGGGGCGCCGCGCGCGTCCACCGTAGGGCGCGCCGTCCCGCCCCGTCCCCGCCCCTGTTCCCGCCCCGGTCCCCAGCTCGGGTCGCCGCCTCCTCCGAGTCTCAGGGTCTCAGGGCCCGGGGGGCTTCGGGGTCGAGTCTCTGGTGCTCTCCCCGCGGATGCAGGCGCCTCCTGCGCGCCCTCCCCGCAGGTCTCTCCTGTGCTCCCGGGGCGCGCGGCACGAGCTGGGCTTTGGGGGGATAGGACGCTCCTCCGGGCGCTCACGGCTTCCGAGCCCCTCTGTCCCCCTCAGTCCTGCCGCCCCCCACGCGCCCTGCCCCCCACCCCGTGCCCGCGGCCCACCGCGCGCGCGCCCGTTTCCATGGCGAGGTCCCCAGGCGCCTGAGCGAGAAGACAAAGACTCCTGGGCGGGAGCAGGGAAGAAGGTGGCTGGCAGGGGCGAGTCCAGTCCGCCTGTCCCCGTCCACGTCCCCACTCCGTGTCCCTTCCTTCCTCCTCGCCCACCCGACGTTGCCCCCTTTGCGTGCGAATCTGGACGCGACCAATGGCTGGAGGGCGCTGGGGACAAATCGTCTGCGCGCCCACTTAGAGCTTGCTGTGTGCCGGGTCTCCAGATACAGCCCCGCGGGGTGGAGCTGGGCTTATGCTCGGTTCCACATCAGGAAACTGAGGCCCAGAGAGCTTAGGTCCCTGCCCAAAACAGCCAGACCACGCATGACCAGATTTGCCACTATACATGTAGTCACCGTCTGCCAGGCACCTGCTGTATACGCGACCCTGCATGTAGGGACCCAGTGGAAACAGGACAGAACCTGAGCCGCCACCGCCTCTCGCGAGTGGGGAAGGCCAGGCTGCGTTCACCGAGCTCCGCCAGCCCCGCG
Organism: Capromys pilorides; assembly: GCA_004027915.1. NCBI lineage: Eukaryota > Metazoa > Chordata > Mammalia > Rodentia > Capromyidae > Capromys > Capromys pilorides. The sequence goes on along the minus strand of PVKN010016390.1, from coordinate 11,408 downwards.
CCCTTGCCCGTTTGCTGTCTGTGCTGCTATTAGTCACAGTGTTTTTCTGAAAGTGACTCATGTTTTCAGAGACTCGGCTGCATGTTGGCAAAGCTTTTTCCGAGCAGCGAGCTGAGCATGGCAGCCTGATCCCATCGCGCTAAAGGCTGAGGCGGGAATATGCTGAGCTCCAGGCCAGCCTGGACTGACTGTGTAAGGAGACCCTATGCATTTAGTTAGGCAGACAGACAGACAGACAGACAGACAGACAGACAGACAGACAGACAGGAGCTGGGGAGACAGCTTCATGGCACAAGTGCCTGCCTGGCAAGTGCAAGGTCATGAGTTCAAATCCCAGTGCTGTAAAGAAAAAGAACTTTCTGAACATTTTCCCAATGCTTGTTTTCTGAGGTGTGTGTGTGTGTGTGTGTGTGTGTGTGTGTGTGTGTGTGTAGACAGAGTCTCTATGCAGTTCAGGCTGGCCTTGAGCTTACTTTGCAGCGCAGGTTGGTCTCCAACTTGCAACAACCCTCCTGCCTCAGCTTCCCAAGTGCTGGGACTATAGGCGTGCACCACCACACCTGGTCCTGTTGTTGTTTTTGTGGAGTTTTGTTTGTTTGAGACAGGGTCTCACTAAGGAGCCCAGTTTGTCCTTGTACCAAATACATTCAAAACAAAACAAAACAAAAGTCCACCATATCTATATTCCTGCACCAGTCTCTGAGTGCTGGCATGAGAGACCTACTCCACCACACCTGCATTCCTGGTTATAGCGCTTGGAATCCCACTCCGGGTCTCTGTTTCCTGGGCTGGAAATGGGTCGCTAGCACTCCTGCCCCCATAGAAAGTGCACATGCTATATACAGAGGTGTCCACGTGGCAGCACAAGGAAAAGTAGGTGGGAGCCGCTTCAGGTGGGCGTCCACGTGTCCCCAGCCCGCTGGACGCCTGCCACAGCAGTGAGCGTCACCTGCTTGTGGACATATCTCAGTTTTCCCATGCAGCCAGCAGGATGGGGGGTGGGGAGCCTGGACAGCCGTTGAGAATCCTGGTGTTGAAAGGCGGCCACAAACGGCCCTGAGAAGACAGGAGGGGGAGGAAGTGTGCCAATCCCTTCCTGTGCCGTGGGCAGCAAGAGTGGAACGGGACTGTGTGGGGTTAGGAGGAGCAGAAGAAGGACCTGGACTCCGCAGTGGGGGTGCTGCGGCCAGCTGGATGGCCCCAGGAGCACAGCAGAGCTCAGAGCGGGACATAGCAGGTGTGACCTGAACGCTCCCCAGCTGTGGCTCACCCTGAGCTCAACCCAGCCCCACTGGCTGGGCTACGCATGCCCGCATGACTCAGCCAGGGAAATTGAGGCCCTGAGGTCCCCCAGCTGGGAGGGAAAACGGCTTGGTACTCTGGGGCCTATGGCTGCCCTAAGCAAGAAGGCACTGGGAGCTAGGAGAGTCAGGAGGCTGTCGCAAGAGGGTCACCATGATTTTGAGTCCAGCTTGGACCAGTGTAAGTTCAAGGCCAGGCTGGACTATATAATGAGACTCTGTCTCAAAAAAAAAAAAAGAAAGAAAAAGGCCAAAAACAAACCAAAGCAAAGCACAAACAAGAAGAAAATGGGTTCCTGGGAGAGACAAGACCAGAATTTGGCTGGAATCAGGAAGAAAGTTGGCAGGTAAGAGCCAAGAGAGGACAGAGAGGGGACGCTGTCAGGTCAATGAACTTGGGACTCAGCTGAGGCTGGGTCTGAGCCCCAGGACCCCAGTGACTGCCTCAACCCACCCCTCTCCACCCAGAAGGGCTGAGGCCTCTGGCTGTCCGGGCTGCAGGCCCGTCGCCACTCTGTGGCCATAGCCACGCGGGGCATGAGAAGGTCCGGGTGAAGCTTGGAGGGAGGGGCAGCTTCAGCGGGCCACCCCAGCGCTCAGGTGGCCCCAAAGGGAAGATCATAAGTTCAAGCTCAGCTGGGCAATTTGTTGTCTTTGTACAATTCTGTCTCAAAAATAAAAAATCCAAAAAGCGCTGAACCCTGGGTTCCAGCTCCACTGCCACCAGAGGGAGGAAAATAAATTCATTCATTTACAGCACAGGAAATCAGGTCTCTCTCTCTCTCTCTCTCTCTCTCTCTCTCTCTATCTGTCTCTCTGTATCTGTGGGTTTACTGAAGCACAATTAAACAGGCACACAGGCCATTTATTCATTCGTTTTTGTGGCCACGCAGCCTGGCTTCGGGCTGGGTGACTCGGATGGCCAGCTGGCGATGGCCTTGCGGTCCTTAGAGGAGATGCTGAGGTCGAGCGGTCTCCACGGCCCAGCGGCAGCATCGCCTGCGCCTTGGCGATGTGCACCAGGACTTCCGGAAGCCGCAGGGCAGTGCCAGGAGCTGCTTTCTCTTCTCATTGCTTCCACAACCATATTGGGCAGCTACCTCTGGCCCTTCCTTCTCCACACCCTATTGTCGACTCCGCTGTTTTTGCCATAATTTTGATATGTGGATCTGACTGGCACCGGATGCCTTCTTGGACCTCTTTTTGACCATCTTGGGCTTCATGAGGCATCTGAAGGCCGCCATGGTGCTGAGTAGGAGAAGACTGCCACCTCCATAGGCAGCGCCAAGGAAGAGAGGAAATAGGATGCATTTTTAATTTTTTTTAAAGTCATACATTTTTGGGGTCGGGGAAATAGCTCAGTAGCATATGCACTTGCCTGGCAAGCGCAAGGGCCTGAGTTTAATTCCCGGTCCTGCAAAAATAAATAAATACATAAATAATAAACAAAAAAATAAAGTCATACTTTTTTTTCTATAACCAGGAATAGAACTCAAGACCTTGCACTTGCTAGGCAGGCACTGTGCCACTGAGCTATATCCCCGGTATTTATTTTTTATCTCCAAATTTATTTTATTTTATTTTTTTATTATGGCCGGCTCAGCCTGCCCTGGGGGTGGGGCTAGGGCAGCATGTGGTGCTGGGGATTGAACCGCGGTCCCTGTAGTTGCCTAAGCTTGCCTAAGCAGGCGCTTTAGATCTATGAGCCATCTCGCTGGCCCACAGCAGTTATTTTATTTTATTTATTTTTAATTTTTTTATTATTTATTTTATTTGTTTGTTTATTTATTTTATGGCTGGCTCAGCCTGCCCTGGTGGTGGGGCTGGTGCAGCATGTGGTGCCGGGGATTGAACCGCAGTCCCCGCAGTTGCCTGAGCCCTCCTAAGCAGGCGCTTTAGACCACTGAACCATCTCGCCGGCCCCCCTCACAGCAGTTATTTTTTAAAATACCATTTAGTGGATTTTAGAATAGGCACAATGCAGATGGGCATAGAAGCACACGCCTGTAATCCCAGAACTTGGGAGGCTGTGGCAGGAGGATTGTTGTGAATCTGAGACCAGCCTGGGCTACAAAGTGAGCTCAAGGCCAGCCTGCACTGCATAGCAAGACCCTGTCTCAAAGAGGGTTGGGGATTTTTTTTTTTTTGGGGGGGGACCGGGGTTCAAACTCATGACCTTGCACTTGCCAAGTAGGCACCTGAGCCATGGAGCTATCTCCCCGGCCCCCAACTCTGTCTCAAAGAGATCTCCCCATAAAAGGATATTGACAATACAATGCAACCATCACCCCCTCTAGTTCCAGAATAGTCTCAATCTCCAAAATAAAACCCATTTCTCTCCTCCAGCTCAAGGCACCCCAAGTCACCTTCCTGCCTCTTTTGCCTGCTTTAGATAGAGAAGAAAGAAACAGAAAGACAGAAATAGGCAGCCAGGCCTGGGGTGCACCGGCTGGCATCCCAGCCCTTAGAGGGCCGAGGCAGGGGGTGGCAATGACTTCAAGGCCAGCCTGGAGAGCTTGACTCAAATAATCGACCCCACCCCAAATACAACATAAGAAGAGATGGACATACCCCGTGGGGCTCCTGGCCTCAGCTTCCCCAGTCCCTGTGGCTGTGCACTGGTGCACTCACACCTGGAGCAGGAAGAGGCCAAGTCTGTGGTTTATAGCCCACTTCCCCTCTCCAGCCTGATCCACGGAGGCCCCAGGTGGCCAGCCCGGGGACAGCCCCCATCCAGGGCACCTGGATCCCACCTGGCCTCAGGCTCCCCTGTTCCTCTCACCTCTAAGCCTTGAGTGTCAATCCAGACCATGCATGTGGGAGGGTGGGGGCAGCTGCCATTTTAATCTCAGAACATTCCATTATCCCAGGAAGCCCCACCCATCCCCATAGCAGTCACCTGTCCTTTCCCCAGTCCTGGCACCTGTGAGGCCACTTCCTATCTCTGGAGTTCTCTGTCCTGGACGTTTCCTATTCTACACTGTGTGTCCTCTGTGTCTGGCATGTCTTCCTGAGCGTGGTGTCCTCAAGATCCCTCCATAATGTGGCACATGGCAGAGCCTCAGCATTTTCCCTGGGTGAGTAATATTCTAGTGTATGAGTGGAGTACATTCTTTATTCATTATCTGGATAAAGATGGGGCAACCAGGGACTGGGGAGATAACTCCATGGCACAAGTGCCTGCCTGGCAAGTGCAAGGTTGTGAGTTCGAATCCCAGTCCCCTCCCCCCGAAAAAGATGGGGCAACCAAAGCTTAGAGAGATGGAGGATGTTGCTTTTATGTTTGTTTGTTATCTTTTAAAAGTATTTATTTTTTGAGGCCAGGGAGATAGCTCAGTGGTCTAAAGCACCTGCTTAGACAAGCTTAGGTAACCTCAGAGACCGTGGTTCGATTCCTAGCACGACATGCTGCACCAATCCTACCCCCAGGGCGGGCTGAGCTGGCCATAATAAAGTTTTAAAAAAATAAATAAAAGTGTTTATTTTTGTCTTTTTGAAACAGCGTCTCGGGCCGGCGAGATGGTTCAGTGGTCTAAAGCGCCTGCTTAGGAGGGCTCAGGCGACTGCGGGGACTGCGGTTCGATCCCCAGCACAACATGCTGCGCCAGCGCCACCACCAGGGCAGGCTGAGCCAGCCACAAAAATGAATAAATAAAGAAACAAACAAACACAACAAGCAAACAAATAAATAAATAAAATTAAAAAAAAAAAAAAGAAACAGCGTCTCCCTATGCAGCTCAGGCGGGCCTTGAACTCATTATACAGCCCAGGGTGGCCTCAAACTCATAGCAATCCTCCTGCCTCAGCCTCCCAAGTGCTGGATTATAGGCAAGTGCTACCACACCCGGCTTGTTTCTTTTTCTTTTTTTATGGTACTAATAACGTAACCCAGGGCTTTGGGTTTGCTCAGCGAGCACTAACCACTGAGCCACACCCAAGCCTTTTTTTATTTTTTTGCCGTACCAGGGATTGAACTCAGGACCCTGGGCTTGCCAGGCAAGAAGCACTTATTCTACTGAGCTATCTCCCCTGCCCCCCTTTTTTTGTATTGTGTCCCTAAACACTAGGGATCTCACTACTACATCGGACCCCTACTGATCCGCCTGTTCACAGCTTCCCAAGAGCTGAGATTACAGGTACGTGCCACGATGCTGGCTCAATTACCAATTATTGTCTCAGCTGGCCCCGGGGGTGGGGCTGGCATGGCAGGCCAGGGCCAAGCCTTTTTATTTTATTTATTTATTTATTATTGTCTTTTTGAGACAGGGTCTTTTTTTTTTTTTTTTTTTTTTTTTCGGAACCAGGGATTGAACTCAGGTTCTTGCGTTTGCCACGCAAGTGCTTATTCTACTGACCTATCTTCCCAGCGTCCCGAGACAGGGTCTCACTATGCAGTTCAGGCTGGCCTTGAGCTCACTTTTGCAGCCCAGGCTGGTCTGGAACTTCCACCAATCCTCCTTCCTCAGCCTCCCAAGTGCTGGGATTATAGGCGTGCGCCACCACGCCCAACTCAAGCCTTTTTATTTTGAGACAAGTTTTGCTATTTAGCTGAGGCTGGTACAAATTTGTGATCTGGGGCCGGCGAGATGGTTCAGTGGTCTAAAGCACGGGCTTAGGCAAGCTTACACAACCACGGGGACCTTGGGGTTCAATCCCTGGCACCACATGCTGTACCAGGCTCCACCCCAGGGAAGGCTGAGCCAGCCATAAAAAAAAAAAAAAATTGTGATCCTCCTGCCTCAGCCTCCTAAAGAGCTGCAGTTATAGGCATGAGTCACAGTGTCCAGCCCCAATGTCTTTCTCCAGCCCCATGTGCAGACCAGCCTGCCCAGGCTCAGAGAGGTGCAGGGGGTGCTGGGGGTCCCATAGCAACATGGGGACCCATAGCCACACACTGCTGGGCCTTGGCCTTGACGCCATCCCTCCACCCGTGGGGCATCCGGACCATCCAGGATGTGTAGGTCTACTGTGGCCCTTAGTGGTGTCCTCCCTACAGCTGAGAGGGCCCCAGGGAGCCGCTTCTGCAGGGGTAGAGGGGAGGGAGGGGCCCTGATCCACCCCAAAGCTGGCCGTGCCCACGGCCTTCAGAACATGTGAGTCTCTGTCCAGGAGATGCTGGCCATCTCTCAGGGTCAGGCCTCTGTCAGACACGACGGCTGAGGGCTGGTTTCCAACCTCCCTAACCCGGCCCACCTGGTGGTAGGCGCCATAGGCACCCATGACCTGAAGAGCCGGAGCCAGAACAGCAGATTCACCATCAGCCAGGTATTTTACAACAACTGCGACCCCGAGGACAATATCAATGACTGTTCCTCCTACAGCAGAGCACTTATGAAGTGCCTGCTGTATACCAGGCCTCCGCGAAAGACTGAGGCAGACAGGGCCTGGTCTTGTACCCTCACGTCTCCTCCTCCCCGATGGGGCTGCTGCCTCTAACCGCCTAGATCCAGGTAACAGTCATCTACGCCCCGCTCCTGATCTGCCCCCATCTTGGAATTCAGGGGCTTCCCAGCCCCTGCCACGGTGAAGGACAAGCTCCTCCTACAGGACTGTGTCTAAGTTGTTCACCACTGGAGCCTTCCTGCAACTTACAGAATGACACTGGATATACAGCAGGCACCCAATTAGTGCTGTGGAAAAGCAAACGCTCCAGAAGGAATCAAGGAAGAGGAAACAGCTGGGTGAAGACACTGAGAGGGACCCTAGAAAGGGGTAGCACAGGGGACAGGGGACACTGCTTGGCTGTCTGCGCGCTGACACCCCTGGTCCTGCTGGAGCTGAATGTGACTGTGGTGAACTTCCTGGGCCAGCCACATAATAAATGTGCGCTGGTGCCCGGGGCAGCGCTGGGATCAGCTCTGCAGTACAGTGGGGGTGCGGGAGTGGTGGGGGGAGGGGCAATGGGGGAGGGGAGTTGGGCGTGGAGAAGTACTAGAGGTTGGGGAGTGGATGAGGGGTTGGTAGGCGTGGTTCTGGTCCTGCTCTGGGTCCACCCCGAGCCTCAGTCTCCCTGGGGGCACGTGTGCAAGAGGGCCTGTGGCTCCTTCTTCACCTCCCCTCAGACCATGGAGTGGGTGGGTGACCCACCAAAAACCAGCGGTCCCGGTGTCCTGCAGGAGACAGATAAATGCGATTGTCCCTTGTGGGCCCTCCTCAGGTCTCACCCCAGCCATCTCTCCGCCTGGCGTGGGGACTGGCCAGCCTGTTCTGTGTCCCCCACGACCCCACGGAGACTCGGGCGGCTCCCCTGATCTGCTACAACATTTGCAGGGCCTAGACACTTTGTATTCGCGCCTCTGCCACGTGCTCCCTGACTTCTTGGGGGGGTCGGCTCCGTGCTGCACGGAGATCTCCTTGGGGAGGAGGCCCCTTCCTGCCTTGTCCCTGATGGCCCACGGCCACCCCACCCAGCCTAGCCCGCACTGGCCCTTGCCCGAACGACTTTAGTAAAGGTCGAAACCCCTTCCAACCCGTCTGTCTGTCTTTTCTTCCACGCGGGGACACAAGGAACGGTCAGTCCCATGTCCAGGGCCCCAAGCCCCACACTCGAGATGGAGTGGAGTGGGGGGCCTACTCCTTACACCCGCAGAAGTGCTATGTGGTCCTGGGGTAGCTGCTTCGCAACTCTGTGCCTTGGCCAGCGTCCACATCTAGAAAAGGCCATCGCACCAATTGTCCTAGAACTGATCTGGACGTGGAGCCATACCCTGGCCTGCAGGATTCGGTCATAGGGCACCCCCTGAAAACTCTGGTCCAGGTCTGGCAAGCAGGTGGGCTTCCTGGAGGCGGCGGCAGGGTCTGGGCTGCACAGCGCGGGAGACTGGCTCGCCACCAGCTTGCTCCAGGGTCTCCCGCTTTGGAAAGCAGCAGCTCCGTCCAGGCTGGGCTCCTCTGCCGCCACCTGGTGGCAGTGGCACGGAGTGAAGCGGGAACCAGAAGGCCCAGGCATGTGGCTTCTCCAGGTCTTTTAAAATCTCAACTGACCACCCCGGAGAAAAGCTGCAACTGTTTCAAAGCAGGCAGGAGATGGGCAGGTGAGATGGTTCAACGGTCTAAAGCGCCTGCCTCGCAAAGTTTAGGCAACCGCAGGGACCGCGGCTGGATCCCCAGCACCGCATGCTGCGCCAGCCCCACCCTCAGGGCAGTCTGAGCCGGCCATGACACAAACAAATAAATGAGGTTTAAGAAAAATAAATATTTAAGAAACAAAACAACAACAAAAAGCAAGCAGGAGAATGAGAACCAAGCTTGAGAGGAGGCGCTGGGCCTTGGAAGTCACGGGGACCTTAGATGACAGCAGCAAGAGCAGGGACAATGAGATTTGCTGGAGGGATCAGGGTGAGTTCAGGGACAGAGTCACCAAAAGGCTGGGATGGCTGCATGTGGCGCCGCACACCTGTCATTCCATCTACTAAGGAGGCTGAGGCAGGAGGGCTGCAAGTTCAAGGCCTGCAATGTAGCCAGATGCTGTCTCAAAACAAAACTCAGAAAGGGCTGGAGGTGCCGCTCAGTGGGGAGCACTTGCTTAGCATGCACAAAACCCTGGGTTCTGGTCCCCCAAAACAAACATAAAAAAGTAAGACCCCCCCCCGCCCAAAAAAAAAAAAAAAGCAAAATTCTCTAACAGTTTTTTTTCTGGGCTCCTGAGTAAGGATGATTCAGAGGAAGGTTGGAGAAAGACCTAGGATCTGGGGACGCAGATGCAGACTGATGTGACAGATGTCAGCCAAGGCTGTTGAAACTCAGCCACGGCAAACCACAGGCATAGGAAACAGGATGCCTAGCCCAAGAGAGCGCCATGGCAAGGGGAGGTCCCCAGGGGCCCAGGAGTGACCTGCTTCTGGGCTCAGCCAACAGCTTGGGGTCCCCAGCCTTTTTAAATTTTGAGATGGGTCCTCTCTAAGTCACTAAATTCCCAGGCTGGGCTTGAACTTGAGATTCTCTTGCTTCAGCTTCCCAGAGTCCAAGGATGAGAGATGCTCACTAGCTTGGTTTAGTGACTCTTCACATATGGGTAACCCTCTGATGGTCACAGGAACTTTTTTTCTTTCCTTTTTTTTTAGTACCAGGGGTTGAACTCAGGACCTTGTGCTTACCAGGCAGGTACTTATGCTGCTGGGCTATCTTGCAGCTTGCCTCCCTGCTTTTTCTTTTCTTTTTTTCTTTTGTTTTGTGAGACTGGAGATTGAACTCAGGCCCTTGCGCTTGCCAGACAAGCGCTTATCCTACTGAGCTATCTCCCCAGGCCCTACTCTTTCTTTCTTCCTTTTTTTTTTGGTGGTACCAGGGATTGAACTCAGGACTTGGGCTATCAGGCAAGCTCTTAAACCACTGAGCTATCTTCCTGGCCCTCTTTCTTTTTTTCTTTCTTTGCCCTTCTTTCTTTTTTTTTTTGAGACAGGGTCTCACTATGCAGTTCAGGCTGGCCTTGAGCTCACTTTGTAGCCCAGGCCGGTTTCAGATTCACCACAATCCTCCTGCCTCAGCTTCTGGAGTGCTGGGATTATAGGTGTGCACCATTGTGTCCTGCTGTTTTCCCTTCCTTCCTTCCTTCCTTCTTTTCTTTTATTCTTTTGATACAGGATCTCACTACACAGTTCAGACTTAGTGATCTTCCTGTCTCAGTGCTGGGATAACAGGCATGTGCCATCATGCCAGTTTCGGGGTTGGCATGACACATATGGGTTTCTGGGTCCTGCATGGCATGAAGTATCAGGTATTGAACCCAAGTCCTTGTGCTTGCCAGGCAGGCTGGCCTTGAGTTCACAATGGAGCCCAGGCTGGCCTCAAGCTTGTGGTTACCGTCCTCCCTTAACCTCTTGAGTGCTGAGGTTACAGCTGTGCATCCCAATGCCCGGCAACTCCAGAAATCCCCAAGGGACTTTTTGTTGTTGTTGTTGTTTTGACTATTTTGTTTTTTGGTACTGGGAATCGAACTCGGCCTTGCGCTTGCTAGGCAGGCGCTGCACCACTGAGCTACAGCCCTGGCCTGGCAATCCCAGGGCTTAACAGAGCTGCACTGGTAGCACTTGCTAACGCAACGATTTGCCAAGGGCTGCCTCACTGAAATGGTGAGCAGTTCTGTGACATTAAGCCCATTTTCATGGCTCCAGTTTTGTCTTTTTTTTTTTCCTACAGGGTCTCACTATGCAACTCATAGTGATCCACCCGTTTCCTGCCTCCCAAGTGCTGGGATTACAGGCGGGTGCCACTGCGCCCTGACTCCATCACCAGCTCAGCGGGCTCGAGAGTGGGGCCAGCGCAGCAGGTGAGGCCAGGAACTGAACCCTGGTCTCTGCACTTCCCTAAGCAAGTGCTTAATCCGCTGAGCTATACCACTGGCCCTCATGGCTCCAGTTTTGCAGAGGAGAAACTGAGTCACAGAGAGATCAACTCGACGGCCTGAAGTTAGGCAGTGGATGCCAGGATATGAGCCCAGCATCCGCACAGCCAAATCCCACTGCCTTTAAGCCTGGCTTCATCCCAAAGGTGGCTTCTCTCACCACCCTCAGGAACTCCAACACAAAGCAGGGTTATGCGTACAGCAAGGGCCCACTAAGTGCTCTGTGATGACTTTGTCCCAGCGTTGTCCCTGCTCAAAGGGGAGGGGCTGATAGCACTTAGTGAGTGCCTGATGCAGCTAGGGACAAAGGACAGACGCTGAGCGCCCGTTGCATACCTGACAGTGTGTGTGCGGGTTACCCCTCCAGAGAGCAATGGAGGTTGGCAGGATGGGGCATGCAAAGGCAAACAGTCCAGCCCTCCCCCAGCTCTGGTGTCCCTGTCCCCTGCCCTGCCTGTCCGTTGGATCCCTCCCCACACCTTGTCCCCACTCTGGGGACGTTGGTGTTGTAACAGTCTTGGCTGCCAAGAACCTGTGTCCTCTTGGCCTGAGCTCTTCCCTACTGCTCCAGGCGCAGGCTCGTGGGTCTGGGCAGTGCCTGCTGCCCTGCCGCCTGCTGGGCCACGCACTGATGGGGATGGCAACAGAGCCCAACAGGGAGGCCGGGGGAATGGGGTGTCCTGGGAAGGGCTGGGATCAGCTCCCCATGCTGAGCAGCAAACCACAAACTTCAGAGGGCCACGGAGGCTGGGGAGACACCAGGG
>PVKN010016389.1:0-17925 GCA_004027915.1 Capromys pilorides | reverse complement strand
CACAGAACCCCAACAATGTATACAATCAATACATGCCCATAAAAAAAAAAAATTAAAATTAAAAGCAAAGCTTCCCAGGATCTGGAGAGCTCTCTGGATTGTTGTCATCCCTACTTTCTTTTTTGTCTTTCTGAGACAAGGTCTCACTGTGCAGTTCAGGCTGGCCTTGAGCTCACTTTTGCTAGCCTTGAACTCACTTTCGAAGCCCAGGCTGGTCTCAAACTTGCACCAATCCTCCTTCCTCAGCCGCCAAGCACTGGGATTACAGGCATGTACCACCACGCGTGGCTCATCATCCCTACTTTCCCAGCCAGGCCACACTTTGACCTTAGTCCCCTACCAACACCAAGACCCATGGGTCTTGATTTCAAAGCCAACATCTTCCAGTCTTTTGTAATAATCTTGAAAACAATTTTCTTTAAAAATGTTTTCATGCTCTGAAATGAAGTAATTTTAAATTGAAAAGAGTTTTTTAAAAAAATTAGATCAATGTATTATTAAAGATTGTATTAGAAAATTCATAAAATGTAATCTTAAAATCTATATATTTTAGGTATAAAAAGATTTAGTTTTTTCCTACTTATTATCTGACACATAATGTTTAGTGTACATTCACTATGTAAAGTAAAAGGATAGTTTAGTAATAAAATTCAAAATCATAATGTATGTGATTTGGGAACTGATATATATTAAAATGTAGATTAAAATTCAACTGCATGTGACAACATGAAGGATTTAACTCCTTGACTGGATGATATTTATAATTCTTTCATTTTGAAGTTTAAAAAGCAACTGATTCATTTTTATAATTGCAAAGTTTTAATGATGATAGGAAAGGACTTTTCAGGCTGTTACTCTACAAGCATTTTCCAAATAACACATTTTTATTAGATGGGAGCCAAAGTAGATATGATTAGTACTATATTTTTCTCTTTTTTCTGATTTTTTAAAAGGATTTGAGACATTCATAAGCTTTATCCGAATTTGGATATCTGACTTGTGGATCTGGTGAGAATTATCTTGAGCCAAATTTGCAGAAATTTCATTATCACTGACTTCTCAACAACTTTTATTCCACATTAAATATGTCCTTTATACCCAACTTCCCTCTTTTAGCCCAACTATGTGGCTCGAAAAAGAATCAGTGGAACGCTGTATGCAGGTTGAAGACAGTGGTGCCTGGCTCAGTCACAGTCCTGCTTATGTGGATGTCTACTGTCACTCTTGCCGTTGGATGTGTCGTGAAGAGAGAGTAGGTCTGCTGAGTTCTTCTGCTGATGTTCCCCCATGAATCTCTTGGGACTCCTCTTGTGACTCAGGTGTCCACAGATCTCCAATGAGAACACAGTGCTCTGGTCCTATGGGCTGGGGCCAGCATTGTAGTTAGCTCAAAGGATCACCAAGCATAGATTGTTGAGCCCTGGCCCCGAGACTTTGGCTCAGTGGATCTGAGAAGCACCCAGAAATTTGCAAGTCTAAGAATTCCCAGCAGTTGCTGGTACTGCTGGTACTACAAGGTCATTGTAGGAGGACTAGACCTCCAGCATTCCAGGAGCTTTGTGATTTCCACCCGTCCTTTCAACTCCATGCTCTCATTTTATCATTCCTGTCACTCAACCCTCCAGCCACTAAATTCGACCTGTTGAACTCCTACGTGTCCTTTAAAGACAAAATGTTCCAACACTCCATCCAGCTGACCTTCCATTCTCTCCAGAGCCCTTGTTCTTTCTGCTGCAAACAAGTGAGGTCTGCAGTCACTCAGGGTCTGCCCATGGAGCGCACACATGGACTTAATCCCATGGATGATGCTCAGAGCACACAGATGTCCTCACTGCAGTCGCACCGTGAAGAAGACCCTATTTGTATGTTTCTTTGTTTGCTGAACTAGAGACTCCTTGATTGTGAAAACTGTGTTTTAGAAATCTCTAGGTGCTCTAAAGAACCCAGAGCACATCTAGGAATTTAATGAAGTTATTTTTTTAATTTTAACTCATGAAAAACATTATTTACATATTCAAGCTATACTTACTAGCTACACCATGATGAATGAGTAGATGTAATCCTGGCTCTCGTAACAACAACAATCATTATGATTTATTGAGTATTTGTTATCTGCCCAGCACTATACTAAGGGCTTTACATTTATTAACTTATTTGGACCTCAGAACAAATCTATTTGGTGGGCACCATAATTATCTTGTTTACATTAAGAAAGTCAAATAATTTGCTCAACTTCACAAGGCTATGAAAGAGAAGGAACCAGAGTTGGAGCCAAGAAATATGGCCCGGGAGCCTTTTGTCATGACACCATGGCTGCAGAAACTGTTCTGTTAAAGGAGAGATGAATGGATCAAATGGAATCCAATTTGCAATAGGTATGGGAAGCACAGGATACTCAGACACTGGCCAGGACACAGGGAAAATCCTGTTTGAGGGTCAGGAGGAATTATGGGCAAGGTGTCAGGAAAAACTGTCTTGTGCAAATGATTCCTAAGTCTCAACTTAAAGGGTGAGTAAGAGTCAGACAGAAATAGAGAGGGCAAAATGGTCTAACACGTCCAGGATAAAGCATGCACTTAGTTGGAAAGGGTGTGAATTTTTTCATGAAACTGAAAGAATGTTTCAGTATTAAAAGAGAGAACTAAGAAGAAACTTGCAGGTCACATCGTTCTGGAACTCAGGGGTCTTCCTAAGGATTCAGAGATTCACCATAAGAGCAACAAGAAGCTGCTGATGTTGTCTAAAGAGGGTGGCTGCGCTATTGGCTGTGCCTGGACTAGAAAGAAATGAGCACGCATGTGGGGAGGTGGCCGAGGGGCTCCTGCTGCCCTCCAGGCAGGAGTGCAAGGTATCTTACGGTTGGATGTGAGCAGTGGAAACAGAAAAACATGAATGAAATTTAGCACGATTTAGAATGGGAAATATCATTGTTTCGTTGAATATGAACACTTAGGTTGAAGCACCCAACAAAGAGGAATTTCTGTCTTACAGAGCAATGTGACATAGAATGGCTGCAGAGGTGATTTCTACATGGAAACTTAAGTGATAAGGAAGAACCAACGTTGTTCAGGTCAAAGAGGGGAAGATTATAGGTATAGTTAAGAAGAAATTCCAAAGTCTTAGAGTGGCAATGAACTTGATGACTATGAAGAACAGTTAGCAGGCTCTGTGGTTGGTGTAATAGGTCAGGGACAATGTACAGGGCACAAGAAGGAGAGAGAGGGTGTCAAGATCCAGAGCATCATCATCATGTTGGTTAAGAAAATAAGTAGAATAACCGTAAGTGCAATGGGAGACATCCAAGGCTATTAGGACAGTGTTATGATATATGCCTAGGTGTCACCACAAAGCCTCATGCAATCATGGGGCAGCTTCTGGAGTTTGTGATTGATTCATGATCCAGTCATGGGACTGCAGGCATGAGTGCCCTGGAGCAGATACTCTGCATTGCAATGTAAGGAGAAGAGAAAGGCTAGCCAGCTGCATGAGCTGCTGCCACGCTTGCTCCCTTGCTCTTTGCTGCTGCCATGAAAGGTTACTCTCTGCCATGTCCTGCTCTGCCTTGGAGCCAGCGGAGTATGGACTGAAACCTCTACTGACTGTGAACTAAATAAACCTTTCTTTCTTCATTTTGGCTGTCAGGTATTTGTCCCAGCAATGAGAGAAAAGTAACTGAGACAGAGACATGAATGTACATAAGTAAATATTGATATAGCTGTGCTGATTCAAAAAAAACAAGAGTGTACATAGGAGAACATGCAAGGTGCTTCTTCAGTGGTCCAGGTGAGACATATAAGCTACTTGACCTGGGAAGTGGAGTGCAGGGGGTAGAGTAGGGATGTGCTTCAGGATGGGAGATGGTGGAACCTGCACATGGATCATATCAGGCAGTTACAAGAACTAGAGAGGTGGAGTTTGTCTTAAACACCTGGCTGGTGGTGATATTTGCTGCTTACTAAGATGGAGTGTTTAGGGAAGAGCAACAGCATAGGTGGGTGAATGTCAAGAGCTCCTTGTTGGATGTGTGGAGTTTGAGATGTTTTCTAGTCTTTGCAGTGGAGAGTGATAATGGCAATTAGGTACACTCATATCCATGGGTTTTGCATCTGCAGGTACAGAAAATCTGCAAAAAGTTCCAGGATGTTGAAAGGCAAAATTTGACTTTTCCACATTCCAGGCACTAAAATGAACCTCAAAATAAAGCAGTGGGTAGGCACAGCCTGCAGTAGCCTTCTGCTCCTTATGATCCCTCAGCCTCTCGCCA
Source organism: Capromys pilorides (assembly GCA_004027915.1). Classification (NCBI taxonomy): domain Eukaryota; kingdom Metazoa; phylum Chordata; class Mammalia; order Rodentia; family Capromyidae; genus Capromys; species Capromys pilorides. The sequence continues at coordinate 13,661 of PVKN010016389.1, read as the reverse complement.
TCAATCCCACGAGTACCCTTCACCTCATCTCATTCATGCATTTAATAAGCTTCCAGTGGTTAGATCTGTTCTGACCACATACAGGCTTCTGCTTCCTCTACCTATTGTCTTTAGTCAGATTTAAGGAAGGAAATGGTTTCACTGGATATGGACATTAAGGTTGAATATGAACTATAAGTTATGAATGCTAAACAGTATGCCATTACAACTTTTGTTGGTACTAGGGGTTGAAATCAGAGCGTTCACACTGAGCTATAACCCTCAGCCCTTTTAAAGTTATTTTATTTTGGAACAGGGTCTGGCTAACTCAATTTTCAACTTGTTATCCTTCTGCCTCAGCTTCCACACCTGACAACATTTTTTACATAGAGTTTAAATTATATTAAGTGTCATAAGCAATCTGGAGATATTCAAAATATATAGAAAGATATGCACAGGCCTTATTTAAGTACTACACCATTTATGGAAGGGCCTAGAACACCCATAGATTTTAGTATCGACCTCTGTAGATACTGAGGGACAACTGTCTGTTGATCCACAAGTCAAGGCCATAATTCGAAGATTTGCTAAGGCCATTCCACGTAATAAGGAAGAATAAGAATGGAACAACCCAACTTGAATAAAGTGCCCAGGCAATAAGGGATATGAGAAAAAGATAACAAGTCAGCAAAAAGGGAGAACACTGTGTCATCACAGGAACCTCAGGAAGAAAAGCTCTACGAGGAAGGGTGAATAGGGGACAACCAAAAGGTCAGGGTACTACTTGAGCAGAGGCAGTGGCCACCTGAGCATTACTGGAGACCTTGACATAAGCAATGCAGGTGGTACGTGCCATGGTGCAACAGCCCAAGGGAACCGGGATCAAGAGAAAATGGGAGGGAGACATCTGGAAGGCCTCGGTCCCCAGCTGGGTTGTGACAGCACCAGAAATTGGCAGAGGGCCAGCAGGAGGCAGGTGGGAACTACATGGAGTAGTTGGGTGCAGGTGAGCAGCAATGGTGTGAGCAAAGAGGGAGACAAACAGAAGAAGTGCAGGGTTGAAGTCCCTGAGGCCAGAGAAGGTGGCCAAAGTAGGGCAGCGAGGGCTGGAGATACCTGGAAAAATCCAGATGGATTTGGTGGAGGGAAGATGAATTAGGTAGTTTTGCTTTGTTGATTTTTTTAATGAAATATGGTTTGAGTAAGCTCAGCAAGACTGTAAATTTTAAAAAGTATGAATAGCATACTCATAAATATGCAAAATCTTGAGAAATAAAGTAGGACAATAGTGTCCCAGAGGAATTATAATTATGGATTTAAGAGAAACCAGCTACACCACTTTGTGACTGTTTCCCAAAATCATTCCTCTGACACAGTGAGGGCACAATGGAGGTACAGAGCTGGCCAGCACAGGGATGGAGTGGGCCAGCCAGGGCCATGAAGCGAGGGAGGGGTGAGAGGAGGAAGGAGATGAGGATGGTGCTGTGGAAATTAGGAAGGAGGAGGGGAGAAAAGAAGGAAGCCACAGATAGGAGAGTGACTGAGAAAAAGACACAATGGGCAGGGAGATGGATGTTGAAAGTCAAGGCCATTTCTCTTGCATGATAGGCTGTAATCAGTTATTCCAAGTCCTCATGGCCAGAAGTAATCATTTCTCAGAAGTCTTAGAATGTGGCCAAAGAAACACGGCCTGTATGCTCTCCATTACCTAGCACCCTGGTGCGATTTGGAGAGCCAACTTATCATCATCAAACACATTAATATCTCCATAGCCACATCATGAGTTTTCACACTAAATGCAAGAAATAAATTATCCCACTTAATGATAGGCTCACATCAAGTGGGGTCAAATCCCTTTGCCAAGTGAGTTCAGATATAGTCAGATGCAGTCTCTAAGGTGTGGGAAAGAAAGAAAAAGAAAGGAAGGGAAGGAAGGGAGGAAGGCAGGCAAGCAGGCAGGCAGGCCAAAGCAATATGAATTCGGGTATTGTAAATAGACTTAAGTACAACATCTCCCTGGTCCTGAGTCATTTGATTTTTCTCTTAAGTTTACTCTTTTCTCTCTTAAGAGATTTCACACACTAAGAAAGAGACTCATAACATTGAAACAATAGGTATAATTTTAATCTGTTATTTCTATGAATGTCACACATGTGTTCCATGGCTCATCTGGAGAAATAAAAGCACACTTCCCAGTTTGACACACAGCCCTTGAGAAACTTGACCTTCTGTAAAAATATGTGAGCAAATGTGCACTCATTTTGGTGGGGCAGGGAGGGATGGAGGACCATCTCCCAGAGCTGGCTCCAGAGCTCTGAGGGCAGCCCCATCCTCTTTTCCTTTTCCATGTGCAGGGAGGGTGTAACCCGCAGCTGTGCCTCACTCATCTTCAGAGATGTTCTCCCCACCCCCTGCCCCAAGTTAGTGAATTGTAATCACAGAACAGAGTTGAATGTGCTGGGAAATATATATTATGCTCCATTGTGCAACTATGCAATTACTGTACTGTACATGCTGGACCAGAGACTGACTAGAGGACTGAAGAAATTGTGGCTCATCCTGGACCCCATCCAGCAGGCAGTTGAATGGGACAAGCCCGATATTCTGCCAAGGATGAGTCTATTGCTGACTGAACCAGGCAATGGGTGTGGGGGAAAACTATATTGAGTTAGAGTTTGATTTAGGGGCTAACAAGCATGGAAAGTTTATTGAGAAAGATCCCTTAGGATAGGCTGTTCAGCTGCAGCAGCAGTATGGGAACTAGCTTAGCAGTGTGGGTCTATAAACTCAGTAGTCTGGGAGGCAGGGGCAAGAGATTTGCAAGTTCAAGCCTCACCTTGGCAACTTAAGGAATTAAGAGAGACCTTGTCTAAAAGGTATCTTTTTATGAAAAGACAATAAAAAGGAGCGGGAAGTAAATCAGTACAAAGGCTTTGGGTTCAGTCTCTAGCACTGCAGTAAATAGAAGATAGATAGGTAGTTAGATAGACAGACAGACAGACAGACAGACAGACAGACAGACAGATAGATAGATAGATAGATAGATAAATAGATAGACAGACAGACAGATAGACAGATAGATACAGTGATAATAACAAACAACTTTTCCTATCATTGTTTCAATATTGCTCCCAAAGAACCAGCCGTCTTTCTCTTCTTTTTAATTTACTGACATGGATCTATTCTCCTTTAAGAGAATTTTGTAGCTTGAGTTTTGAGCCATCAGAGCCAGAGTTTACAATGGTGGTCCACTAAGAACTTATTTTCGGGGGCTGGTGGGTCAGTTGAGCTATGGAGCAAGCTCTTAGCAAATGCAAAACCCTGAATTCAATTCCCTATACCAAAAAAAGTATGTACTTCCTCCCGAACTGTATTTTCCCCAAAGCTTAAGAAAATTATATTTTTAAGTATGATAAGTCTAAGTGGGTTAGGGATGTAGCTCAGCGGTAGAGGGATTGCCTAACGTGCTCAAGGCTGAGTTCAATCCCCAGTGACACAGACACACACAAACACATACACACACACACACACACACACACACACACACACACATACGCACACACACAGAGTAAGCTAATTAACATTACAAGTATATTTCTGATAAAGCTCATTCCAAGTAGGAGAAGGCAAATGAGCAAAGATAAAGGGTAGAAAGATGCATATTTTCAGAGTTATCAGAATATTTAGGACAAAGTAATGAGCAGAAAGGACAAAAATGAAGACCTTTAGCCAGTATGGGGGCTTTTAAACACCTATCTCAAGAGCTGAAATTTAGTTTGCAAAAGCAATGTTATTGAACCATTTCAAATGGGAAAATATTACATTTATATAACTTTTTTCCCTATGACTCAAACCACTTCATGTTCTTCTAAGTCATTAAATATGTCTATGGCTTTAGGGTACCATCAAGTTAATTTGAGTTCTTGTCCCAGTTTTCATTGACTTCCAAGACCTAGAATCTATAAATTAGAATGTGTCAGTGACTCAAATTCTCTGAAGTTCATTTTACTCATACATGAGTGGGAGTAACAATACTAATTTTGTGAAGTCCCAGTGGGGATCAAATGAGAGAATATATAAACCACATTGGGTAGGATAAAGAATAAAGTAGTTGCTCAGCATAAATCAGTCTCTCCCAGATTTTCCATCCCTTCCAATAATTAAAATAATAATATCCAAAAGGAAATACCTTCCTGTGAACGTTGCCAATATACATAATTTAACTTAACAAACTTGGGTCAGGGAGCTAGCTCGGTGGTCTAAGAGCCTTCCCGGCAAGCTCAAGGACCCATATTTGATCTCCAATACCACATGACATGCTGGCCTGCATTCCTTGCGGGCCCTGAAACCGAGTGTGGTGGTGCATGCTTATAATCCCAGTGCTGGACAGTCTGAAACCAGATGATCACTATGAGTCCCAGCTGCCTAGCAAGACCTTGTACCAAATAAATAAGAGATTATAAAAAAATAAATGAACTTCTACATGGCAATGTGCTAGGCTCAAGGATACCAATATGGGAAAGATACAGTTTCTCTTCTGAAGAATTCTTTAGACTCATAGACCACAGCTGCCAGCAGGGCACCAAGTAGGAAGGAGAACTGACAGAATTCTAAGGAGCAGAAAGGGTGAGCACTGAGCCTAGCCAGGGGGTCTGGGAAGACTATAGGAGAGCTTCTAGCATGGCTGGGCTCGAAGGGGCAAGGAGCTTCAGGAGTGGGAGTGACATAGAGGCACAGAGCTGGGGTTCCTGAAAGAAGAGGGTGTCCTAGGCAGGCTGGCTGAGGGTGATTCCAAGGACTATGTTTATTTTACCATGAATGTTAATTTTAACCCAGGCATAAAGAAAAGCCACTAAAGAGATCCAAGGAGATCAAATATGTCAGGCAGTGATGTAGAAAGGAGGAAGGATAGAAATGCATGGATCCAATTGCAGTGTAATAGTGTCCAGGATGAAGAATCCCAGACAAGAAGTTGGAGCAAGCAGACTGAGGAGTGAGTAGCAATGACTTGAGGCCCCTTAGCATTGACCTGGTTGGTCTGTCCAGATGAAAATGCGGACTTAAAGTTGAGCTGAGCCATCAGGGGAGATTCAGAATCACACAGTGCAGGTGAGCATGGAAGCCCTGGATACACCCAGGTTTAGCCAGGAGAGTGTCGAGTGGGAGGGAAACAGGCCTGAGAGGGGGACTCTAGGGGGCATAGTGTAGGACAAAGTATGCAGAAATGACAGGCATAGAATCAGTAATACAGATGGAAGAGAACTAGGAAAAAGAATATCTGTGGAGTCAACAGAGAAAGCCAGGGAAGACCAGCTGTGCTTAAGCAGAAAAAAGGTCAAAACATATGTAGGAGAAAAAATGAAACCCACTAAATTCCTTTTATAGCCACTTAAAAAACAAGGCAAAATGCTTTTCTGATTTTTCCCCCCTCTGGTTTATTATGCATTGGCTGCAACTAAAATGAAAAAGAATTCCTAAAGAGAATATTAGATCCTCCGATTCCTAAAAAGTTGAGAGGTAGATTTTGGCTTCTGTGGCTCCTCTTTCTATAACATAGGGTACCATTTAGTGATACAAAATTCATTCTGCTGAAACTCTATCCAACACGTTACTTTCCTACTCAAAGAACCCTGTTACTCCTCGTGTACAGGATAAACCAGAAAATCTTTTTCAGTGGCATTAATGGCCCTTATGCAAACTGCAATCTCATATATTCTTATAGGAGTATTTCTTCATTTATTCACTATGTTCATGAGTACTTAACATAATTCTCTGTACCCTAAAACAGAAGTAACAGAAGCTATGCTATGCTGTCCTTGTCCTTATCCTTCTATGTGTCCTTGAAGGTTTAGTTTAAGTTCCTTTATTACAAGTGTATAGTCTGCCTTCCTATATTTATTCTTTATATTTATCCTATTAAAGGACCAAAGACACCAGCTGGACTCCTAAACTTCCTTTGGAAGCATCTCTGGATCTCAGTTTTCCAATGAGTGAGTTGAGATAATTTTTACAGTCCTCAAACTCCAAGACAATATGATCCTATATTATACACCATGTGCACAGCTGAGGAGATAGGAGTCTCCAAAAGACACAGGAAAAAAAATCAAACCATGATGCCATGCACTCATGAACAAGCACACACATACACACTCCCACCCCCTCTACACACACATGCATACACATGCACACACACATATATTTCAGTAAGAAAGAAATGGGGTAAGTTACAAAGAAATTAATATGCTGACAGGAGGACTTCTTCACAGTGACTGGATTTGGGAAAAGCATAAAAGGGGGTGGGGGATGGGGACAGTCATGGACCAGTCCCAACATTTCATAAAATCTAAACTTGAAGCCCAAAATCAACTTCAACTTCTGAAAACACTGTCAATAAAACAGACATGAGGCTCCATTATCTGACTCCAGGGACCTCTGGAGGCACCTGTCCTCACTTCTACGCTGTGCTCACTGTCATAATCATGAGGCCGCTGAGCACTGCAGTCACAACCTTGTAGACTTTGCAGTTCTCTTTGACTCCCTGAATTATCCCTGTTCCCCTATAAGTCAGTTTCCCTTTCTGCTACTTCTCTGTCTGCTATGGACCCTCTCTCTCAAACACCTGGTGATACGCGATTGACTCTCTACATGCTTAAGGAGGGAGCAAATAAGGGATGTGTAAGTCAGCTTTTCCCACTGGACACGAAGATTCATGAGGGACAGGACTCCGTTTTGCTCACCTTTCTGGCTAAACCACTCTTTCAAAATTGGTATAAATTTGGGGCCGGCGAGATGGTTCAGTGGTCTAAAGCGCCTGCTTAGGAGGGCTCAGGCAACTGCGGGGACTGTAGTTCGATCCCCGGCACCACATGCTGTGCCAGCGCCACCACCAGGGCAGGCTGAGCCAGCCACAAAATGAATAAATAAAGAAACAAACAAACACAACAAGCAAACAAATAAATAAATAAATAAAATAAAATAAAATTGGTATAAATTTAAGACAATCATTAAGCCACACTTTTTGAAGTTGTGCTATATTTGGAGTAGGAGCTTCACTAAAAACAAGGAAGACTGAGTCAGTTATAAAATCCTATTTTGTAACCAACAAGGGAATAGTGCCTTCAATAATCACATATGTGGTGAGTGTTCACCTGGACAAGAGCAAGCAGAAGACCCCAGAGGAAATGGGACATCAACAGTCAAGTATGCAAAAGACCATCAGAGAACTGCCACTTAGTAAGATGCACACTTGCCCTATTTCAGGCAGTGTACTGAGTATTCAGCATGTGCCCCTCACAACCCTACAGACTTGGAATTTATCCCATGCCTCATGTATGAGACTGAAAGGCAAAAACATACAAGAAACCTGACCAATACCACACAGATAATCGTTGGTAAAGCCACAGTGTACATCTAGGCTATTGTTAGAATAGCCATTTAACAATTAGGTCTACATTAGGAACTTTAGAATATAGAACTGTGATGAATTTATTAATAATTTGAATTTCCCAGCAATCAGTTCCAGTGGCATAAATAACAAGAACGCATATTTTCAATGAATTGACCTTCAAGAACTACCTCAAATTCAGGAGTCTTTGCTGGTGGCTTTGTGTCCATGTATCTTTCCTCTCCAAATAAAATGTAAGATTCTAGGGGGTATGAATAATGTCTCACCATTTTCCTGTTCTTTCCATATAGTTCCACGTACATAGTAAGTGCAAATATTTGTTGGTTGGGTTTGAAATGCTTTCCCATGTTGAGCTTTTTAGAACAGGCCGATTATTTCTCTTCTGTGATGTTGGACATGAAGGCAACGGAACAGATTGATGACTCCTAAAGCTCCCTTCCAGGGCTGTGATTTGGTAGGGGACAAAAATAGACAGGAAAAAGTACCAACATCCTTATGTCCTTCTGTGGCACAGTTGGGGAGTGCTATGCCAGGATTTCTGATTTTAAAGGTTGTATTTTTTAAAAAAAGATAAAATAAAGCTCTGAGCAATCCTCAAAATGGCTTACTGATCATGTCACCAAGGCCATCTAAACTCCACCCTGGATATACAAGAAACATCAAGTTAATGTTGGAAAAAGGCACTGGCCTTTTGTATGGGCTCAAGGATGTAACAGACATAACAGCAAGCTGTCTAAATATTTCTAGACTACAACATTCCAAGACAAGAGAAGTGGAGCAATCATAAAGATTTTACCAAACAATTGTTAGTAATAAGATAACACATCTGAAAAATAACAGGAGGATTGGGGTAATAGCTCTCAAATATCAACTAGATTGTTAGAAACACTTTAAAATAGTTATGTTGCTTCCAAACAATGGCAATTTGATATTATAAATAGCACAGTGTAATACTTTGGAAGCAAAAACTATGGGGGTCACATAGCAATTGACTTCTACACTTGGATGTTTTACTGTTCCATTTTTATGGCTAAGTCGAAGTACAAAAAAATATATTTGAGTCACAAAATGAGAAGTGTAGATTAACAATAATAATCCTCAAAACTTACTATTGACAATTTTAAAATAGTACATTGTACATAGCCATTTTCACCCAATGGCAAAAACATGATTTGAAAAAAAGAGAAATATATGCTCTTGTTTCAGTAGAAAAATGATGAGACTGCATCAAGCCTTTGAAAGCATCAAATGATCCTATAATATGAAAGGGGGTTGATTTTAAATCTGTAATTTTATCCTTATCAGATAAGACAGACCTTAATGTTCAAATAAACTATATACAAATTAGACACAGCTGCAGCTTACTGGTTGTCCTTCTCCAAACCCAATGCTCTCCTGGTCCCACCAAAGACATCCACTCCCTATGATTCAATGCAAATCAGCATCCTCAGTTCTTAGGGCCCCTCCTGCCAGGATCCATGCATGTTGCTATAGCCATAGAGCACCGTTATCTAGGATATCCCTCCTTGCAATTTCATGAATGTGCCTCACTTGCAAAAGCCTGAATTTCCGTAGTCTGTTCCAAAAAGTAACCTGCTGATTTGCCTTCCTCATTCCTGTTAGAAATAACCAGTGTTAAGATGTAATGAAGCTCACAGGGTAGAGCTGCCTGTAATGAACACTCAGCTTTCTGTCAGTTTAAAATGTCTTGGTGGGTTGTCCTGTGACCTGTCCTTTGTGACATTGTTTCTGCAAAGAACCATGAAGAATTCTAACCAACTAATTTTGAAATAGATACCTACAGCATACCCCATTCCTAGGCCAGAGAGCATGCATAGTAATACTCACTCAAAATAAGCAGCATGCAAGGTAACTGATCTCACACGCCTCCTACAGCTTAGGAAATCATTATGATAGTATAGTATCTGTTGTATTTAGAATGTCCTCTTAGTTTTAAGCTAAAAAAGTATGTCAATGCTGCACATTGGCAATCACCAAAAATAAATAAAATAAACAATGACAAAAATTGCTTGTAACTCTTTTCAAAGAAAAGCACTAAGGGAGGGGACAAAAATAACAAGACAAGGGCTCAGCACTAACCTGGCTTGAACTGAAGGTCACCCACAATTGTGTAGAACACATGAAGTCAAGACCAAAGTGTTTAGAAGCTGTTCCTCCTTGGTGTAACACCATAAGAAGAGCGTTTGTGATTCTCTATGGGAACCGTAGGGGGTTCTCCTTTCTGTGCTTCCAATGTGGGGGGTCATCAATAATGGAAATTAGCTAATTGTAAGATTAACAAAGATAATGCAGTATATGCTAACCAAGGACCAACATGGTTCTGACAAATTATCACAAAGCGTCTATTTTCAGGCAGCAGGATGTCACTCCGGGGGATTTTTCCATCAGCCAGTGTATACCTACCTAGACCTTTGTAGATGCGACCTTCAGTTTAGGCAACGATTTCCTCATTACCCATACTCTACAGGCTTATTGTACAGAGATACTCCCAGGGAGCTTGAAATGGGAAAACTCAGAAGGAATAAGAGAAGGGATTTTTAAACTAGAATAGTCATTACATTCTCCAGGGCAGAAAGGTGGACTGTTAGGAAGCCTTTATAAAATTTTATTTTACTGTTTTCCAAGGGCACCCTTCACAAAAGGATGTGGCTGTCAAAATTGCAGCAAATATATCTTTTGTTGGATAGACGAAGACACTCCAAATCCCTCCTTGTGTGTTGGGCCAGCATGTGGCTGAAGAATATTTTCATGTTAACAGCAAAACCCACCTCCTGGACTTTGTAATATTGAGAATGCTTGCTGCAGCCACAGCTTCATCAGTATGATTCCATCCAATATCTCTATGAAGAATCAGAAATTGCCCAGAAGCCTTCTTATCAAAAGCATGGCACTCCTGTGTAGTGCTTGCGAGCTCATGAGCAAGGTGGCAATTAAGCTCAAGATTGTCGGAAAAACACTGTGAAAAAAAAATACATCTCCAGTACCGAAGCTGGAGATAACATGAAGGAAGGTCCATTGCCAAACTGTGCTGTGAATTGTCTTCCACTTGATTGACTTCTAACTGCCCTCCATTCTTGATCTTCTGTTCTGATCTGGGAAATAAAGAGGAAAAACGCAGATCATGGCACATTCTGTCTCCCCTGGCAAAGGTATCAGAAAGGCAAGATGTTCCCAGGAGCACAACAGCCCATGATCAGAGAAACAAAGAGGAACAGCCATGCTTTGATCCACATTTGTTCAAAAAATCTTTTTTCCTTAAATTTTTAATTTAGTTAACTCCCAGAGATCCCCCATGAATCACACTCTCCTGCCCTCTGCTGAGGAGGAGGCACATATGGCTTATATTTGAGAAAGAACAGAAAGAGCTTGGGCAGTGAGAGTCTGTGTGTCCTGTGGCTTCCTTGTTTTGTTTCCTTTTGAGCTATTGGCCATCCCAGGCTGTTCCTCCAATAATGCTTTATTTTCTTCTTATGTTTCTTTCTGGGAGCTACAGTGTGTGCAGATAGACCTGGGACACAGTTGCATGTTTGCTTCAGGCTTTCACAGACCATGTGAGGAACACTAACTATTCAGAAGTGGAAGGGGCTGACAGACATCCAAGCAGCAGCTGTGCAGGTTCCCTCTCTGTGTGTTCATGGCCTCCCACAGCACAGCAGAGGGTGGCAAGCACACTCTCTTGTTGATTGTTTAAAAAGTAAAGTCACTTAGCTTTGAAACTGAAAATATCTTGAAAGATCACTTAATTCAACTCCTGCCTTTTATGGATAAAAACCCCTGTAGGCCCAAAGGAATGAAACAAATGGTGGATTCCACAGTACTGTGTCCCTCAACATTCACTATTGTTGTATTTTAGACTTTCTGGTATCAGAAGCAGGGCAGAGTACTTCCTGTCTTAGTTTCCAGCTCTGTGCCCTCTCAGTTCCTCAAAGTGGATCATGAAAAATATAGATCTTAAATGTCTACATCTTCCCATCAGACAGCTGAGTACAAGCCAGGTGCTGGCCCATAAATCCCCACACCATGAGAGAACCACACTGCAGGCCTCACTGGGCCTCATGCTGCCTGTTCCTGACTCACAGTGAGAACTCCACATGAGGAACCTGTGTGGAATGCCCTGGGCCCTAGTGAAGACCCTGCCATAGGTCTGACTGTTTCTTTAACTTCCCACGACCATAGAAGAGACACCTGTGTTCCTGACAACTCTGCCTTCCTTTTCAACTGCTCCTGTACACAGAGCCCTCTTCTCATTGCAACCTGTGAACAATAAAATGCTTACTCATCCCCATGTTTGCTGTGCTGTCTCCTCCAGATCTCACCTGAGTCACACACCAAACCTCACTTCCCTCCAGATCAGTGCTCTCCCCATTCCCCGAAGAGGGGCCAGCTTGGTAGGAACAAACTCAGAGTAGAGCCACAATGGCATGTGCCTGGAGAAAAAGTTTCCTGTGAGGACACGAGGTCACAGCCAGTTATGTAGGTATCAGGCTGCTCCACTAGGCAAAGAGGAACTTCAGGAAAGACACACTCTAAGTATGCATGAGCACTTCTCCAGGAGCCCCACCTCCCCAGAGAGACACCTCAATGCCTTATGATGCCTTCAGAGGAAAATGCCACAGAGAAACAGGTTTGGAATTGAAGGGAATCATGGAGGAGTCAGAACTGGCTCCCCATACAGTGCTAAACCATTAGGTGGTACTTCCTGCTGTACACTTTCCTGAGTGAGACCTCCTCCTGATGCCCATCCTTATGTAAGCATGTATTTCTCTCCAACACACACAGAAGTCATATTTTTATAAAATATAGAAATAAGTAAACCTGCACCACAGACATGTATGGACCTGTTCCAAATACAGACAAGTAATTATTTTGTTCCATGAGTCTTAATACAGTTCAAGAAAAACATCTCACACAGGGTCTTCAGGGAAGAGGCTGCAGCAAGTCCTTCCTTTCACAATGTAATTGCTGCTGTATGGTAAAGTGCACCCCTGGATTCCACCAGTCACACTTCCTTGAAAAGTTTACCTTTATTGATGAAACACTTACTGTCTTATAAATGACTCTTAGGCTATGTGTGTGTAGAATTCTCCAGTCTTAATTTTCCCCTCAAAGATAGTTCAGGATTTCTGAATGCAGTGGTACATATAGTACAACATCACTTTGGGTAGTTTTTTTATACCAGAATCTTCATGAGAATGTTCTAGAATGTTCCATATTTTTTAATTTTAAAAACTGATTGCTTGTCTTTTGTTGTTATTATTGTTGCTGTTGATTTGTTCTAGAGATGGCTACAATCCCAGACAGAATAGTGCCCTCACATACAATGGCTGTGTAGGGCTATATTCCTTCAAACTATTACGAAATTTTGAGGTTTTCTCTTCAGCCTTGCATCCTAGAAATCAGTTAACATCCACACTTTGTAGTGACGTACAACTAGCCATTTCTTCTTCATACTGTCACCTTTTTTTGACTGAATATCTGTGAGTAAATAATTCACTAAGAGAAAAAAACTTAAACTAAAGCAAAACACAAATTCATATACTACCCTACCCACTCCAATTTTGGCTCTTTTCTCTAAGGCTGACAACAACCCCACGTGGACTGGAAGGAGATTTACAGATGGAATGGGGCCAAGTTTGGGTTCTACATGAATAAGAATTTTGACCCTGGCTGGTCCTGAGTATCATCAATGTGCCCGTGATAGTGAGCAGAACAGGTTCATTGGAACAACTCCAGGAGGGGAAGAAGTGAGAGAAATGGTGAGAGAGAGAAAGAAGACAAAAGGATAGAAAACCTTTATAGATGACAAGTTCTTCATTTAAAAAAAAAAAAAATTTCCCCGCATGGTTAATAGTAACACCTAAAATGAATTAAGCATTGGCTTCTTCCAATAATAAATTTCTTTATAGACCTTTGTTAGCAGACAAAGAAGAGATAATAAATATTAGGGAATTAAAAATAAACTCTCACCAGCATTATAATTTTAATCCAGAATAAATCAAGTACTAGCCTTAGATTCTGAAATAAAAAGAAAGACATGCTATTTTCTGTAGATGGACTTCTAGGTAATGAGAAAAAATAGAGTAAAAACAAAGCAAAGTCCAATAAACATCACATATAAATATGAGTTATAAAAAATTAAGCGGCAGAAGTTTCACATATTTTCACTTGCAAATAATTAAGAATAATAATGGAGCAGGTGCCCACGTGTACTGTTAGCCTGATATCCTTTCTCCTTTCCGCAGCATCCACAGACTCC
>PVKN010016388.1:0-17940 GCA_004027915.1 Capromys pilorides | reverse complement strand
TCTCTCTCTCTCTCTCTCTCTCTCTCTCTCTCTCTCTCTCTCTCTCTCTCTCTGTGTGAGATAAATCTGAAGACCTGAGATAGGTAATGAGGCATGAGGGGAATGGTTCTTAGAGCCGGCCACATAGAAAAACCCTCAGTAGGGTGCAGATCGCATCTGCACTGGGCCCCCACATTAGGCCCCAACTCTCAAGCACATCTCCTGGATTCTTGGATTTAGCTTTGCTCTGCCCTCTGCCTTCTGTACAGTGGCCATCAGCACTGGAATTGCTGTCTTCCTATCTTTAAAATCTCACCCAAGACCATCCTCTGGCCTGGCCCCTTGGGACATTCTAGGTGTGTCCTGAGGAACTAGGATTAGATTGAGGGCACCAGGCAGATTGGCTCCCAGTCTGGCCTTCGGTTGCACTGATGCCATGGAGGCAATCCTATCAGGTTTTTCTGACATCTCCTGGTCTTTCTTTTTTGGGGAGGTTAGGGGCTAAGGGCTTGCTGTGTTACCTAGACTGGCTTCTGACTCTTGGGCTTAGGCAGTCCTCCTGCCTCAGCCTACCATCCCTATTTGATGGTGGGGAGAATGCATTCTAAGGACAGTGTTGGGAATCTGAACTGGCATGGGGGTTCCAATGAGGCCCACAGCGTAAGGTCTGTCAGTTAGGGTGGCTTTTCGTTTATTGTCAGGAAGCTGCTGTGAGGTTAGCTATGCTTCCTCTTGTCCTCCCTAAATGGAGGAAGATCTGTGGCTGAAGGTCTTGGTAGTACCTTCTTGATAGGAGAGAAGGAGGTGTCCTGAGATATGTGTTGGGCAGTGGCCTAGGGTTGTGAAGCTCCAAGAGCCTGTTTGGGAGTGGCTGAGGACAGGGTGGGAGATTCTCTTTGATGTGTGGGGGAAGTGGGCCACAGACTGCAGGGTTGGGCACTTGCTGTGCTGGGCAGGTTGACATGGGCTGTAGTCCATCCACCTGGGCCTGTGTGTGCAGTCAACATGGGCAGAATGGGTGCTCACCTGTATTGATATGTCATCCCAGCTGGCCTGGTACAGTCAGCCACTCTTGGGTGTATATTCCAGAGTCCTGAGGCTTTGGTCTCAGAATGAGAGCTCAGGAGTGGCCACCACCAGTTCTGCTTTGCCCTTAGGACCTGAGCTGAGTCCTGAGCAGGGCTTAGCAGAGCTGGGCCCACACTGTGGGAGCCTGGGCTTGGAGTTGTTACAACCTGGTCATTGGCTCTTGTCTGGGTTGGGAGGCAGGGAAAACTGGGATCTTGGCTCAGGCATTTGTCCTTTATCCCCTTAAGCTGAGTTACCATTGGAAATTTCTTTCTGAGGCTGGAAACTCAGAGGACATAGTCATTGAGAAGATCACCTCTCCTACATGCTTAGGACAAGAACTTAATCATGGTGATCTGATTTCTTGGGCAGAGAAGGGTGACATGGGCAGATGTTCATTTGCTCCCTGCTTACTTCAGTCTCTGATTTCCCATCGGAACCTACTTCTACTTTTCAGGCATTGCTAAGCTCTTATACTGACTCAGCGCTCCTACTGGTGGGTGGCAGGAACTCCTACCCTGCCCCAAGTAGGAATCCTGCAGGCAGAAGAAGGTTGCACAGGGCAAGGAGAAGGAAGAGCTTTCTGACAGACAGAGCAGGCAAGGCCTGGCCATCAGGATGAGTTTGGTATAAAGCCCAAAGTGTTCCTGCTGATGTAGCTGCTGGTTTTTAGAGAAGAATGCCAGAATTTTAGTGATAGGGAGTGAGGACTTTTCCCAGAAGGGGATAATTAACCATTGAAGTTTCATTTCACTAGGAGATGGATGTAATGGTGAGGAACAGGTGTGCTGGTTGTCGATTATGATGGAGCATTTGTCGTGTATGCTTTATGCATTAGGACAATTGATTTCATCTCATGCAGTCCTCCAAGATGGGTGCTACCATTCAGTTTTTTCACACTATGAGGTGGACATGTGTCACTACTGTGTGATTCCAAACCAGACCCTGTGTAGGGAGTGGGCGAGGGCCTTGGAATAGTAAGGGCTGAGAACCTCCCTGGACTGGCAGTTTATCCAAGCATACAGCCCCAGGTGTTCCTGGCTCACACACCAGTGGTGGAGGAGCTCCAAGCTGCTTCCTGCAGGAGGAGGACAGGAGGGGTTCTCTTTTAGCAGTGGAACTTTCCTGGAGGGAGCCTTTGTGAGCTGCTTCCTGGGGAGTTCTGGAAAGGAAAGTCCCAGTTATCTGCCATCCTTGTCTTGAAGAGTGAAAGCTGTGTTCCAGCCTCCACTCTTTCCAGATTCATCCTCCTAGCTCAGATCCCAAGGGTGGGTGGGTGCCTCATGCTGGCATTATTGTGATTCCACTGTAGGGACCAAGTGTCAGAGGATGGGGTGGCGTGGGATAAGGACCAGACCATGAGCTGTTGTCTCCTGGCAAGACCTTAGAATGGATGGGGTCACTAAGGTGCAGGTGTCAGGTGGGGTGGTGGTGTGGGTGGGGCTGTGGAAAGAGTACAGGGCAAGAGGGCAGATTTATTGCTGCTCTTCCCTTGAGAGGTGTTTGGCTTTCCCAGGACAGCAGGTGGTGAGGTGATATCTGTGTCCAGGTGAAAGATTAGCAACTTGGCCTGAGGAATTTTCTCAGCTCACCCAGCTGGGACCTGGCAGGTGGGAGGGGTGGGTTTGTAGGAGAAGGTCTTCCCAGAAGGTTTCCTCCTTGCTGGGCTTCTGTGAGGAAGCAGGGCAGGGCAGTGTGAACAGGATTGACTTGAGCATGCTCCAGCTCAGCGTTTCTCACAGTATCAGAGGATGAAGAGCCCAAGAATTAGCATTTCTTTCCAATTCCCCTGCACTGTTATTGCTGCTCTGGGGACTGCTCCTGGGTACCAACATGCTAAAGAATAAAATGAGAGTTTGGGTGGCTTTTTGCTCATCTAAACTTGTTGCTTAGATGCAATGGTAAGCAGAAATGTACTTTTCCACCAGCAAAGCCTTTAGGCCTTGTGTCCAAGAACGCTCTGCCTAATCCCCAGCATTTTCATCCTTCTCCACAAGAAATATCACCCCGTAGTAGTAGAAGTCACTCAGTTTCACTCTTCCCCTACATTCTGGTGACAACTAGTCTACTCCTGCCTCTGTGGATTTACCTATTCTGGCTATCACATATAAATGACATCATGTATCTTTTACTGTCTGGTTTCTTTTACTTTGCGTACTATTAAGTTTTGAGACTCAGCTATAGCATGTATCAGTACTGTGTTCCTTTCTATGACTACATTAATAATCTATTTTATGGATAGAACAGAGCACATTTTGCCTATTTGACACCCCACCCATTTTTTTTTGTCTTTTTGAGACAGGGTCTCACTATGCAGTTCAGGCTGGCCTGAACTCACTTTTGAGCCCACTTTTGTAGCCCATGCTGGTTTCGAACTTGCACTGATCCTCCTGCCTCAGCCTCCCAAGTTCACCCCCTTTTTGGCAACTAGAGAAGTCCATGTGCTAAAGTATAATCCTGATGTTAGAGAAGAGAGGGGATCTTGAGAGGAGCACACTTTGGGGCTGTATGGGGCAGTATCAGTGATGGGGCATCTTGAAAAGCTAGAGTTGACGGCCAGAGCTGGAATGGGGTATGTGGCAGGCACTGTGGGTGATGAAACTTGGACACCAGGAAGGGCAGCTGAGAGGTGTCATATTCCTAGAGCAGAGAAGTGGCTAGTTCAGACAAATGTGGTAGCCAAACTGCAAAGATGTTCCCACCTCTGGGTATGGGTGGCTTTGTGGATTTTGATCTAAACCCAAGGAATGACCAAATGAAAGGATCTTGTATTCCTAGAGGAACAGGAGCAGGAGCTGGGGCCTGGCCTGCAGAGTAGGTGTGCTTCTCCAGAAGAGTCGGCATGGTGCCTAAGTGGAAAGAGCTGTACACAGAGCCCAACTGGGTGCAGTTGTGGGGCATAGCCTTGCCTAACCCAAGTGTCCTTGGCCTCCCAGCCATATGACAGAGCCAATGCTCATTAAACCATTATATGCACCATTTTAAGAAACCATGGAGAAATGGAACTAACGTTCAGTTTTAAGAACTTAATTTTAGGAAGAAGAAAAGACCCATTTCCAATTCATTTCTTCCAATTCAAATGGAAACATTTTTACTGGTCAGTGCTACCACATAGATGTCTTTGACTGGGAGTCCTTCTGTCAGAATTTTAAAACAGGTTTTATCCTTCAGGGATGGTGAGGCCAACAGATCCAGAGATAACTGCCATTGTAAAGATAGTTTGTTATGGCTTCCAGAGAGGATGCGCCATATCACATTATGCTGAACCCATGCAGGGAAGCATCAGGGCTTTCAGGAGGCAGAGAGAGCCAGGGCCCACGCGAGGGAAAGAGCTTTTATTGTGGTTTCCATGGGGAAGGGGGTGGGGGGCAGCAGAAAAGGGGGTAAGCGGGACGAGGGTAGTGTAGCTATCTGTGGTACATAGTTGTGTCTGGTTGTCTGATGCCTGGTCATGTGGTGACTAGGAGAAGGTAATGGAGAAGAGTGTGAGAACCCAGTAAAGGAGGTGATGAATATGTGGTCTTGGGGCTGGTTGGTTTGCATAGGGCGCACTCTTAAGCAAGCCATTTTCTAGCTGTGGGAGGGGGAGATGGGCCCTCCAGGGACAGACTTCATGGCCTCAGATGTCCAAGCATTGAAATATAAGAAATAAGGTGTGGTCCTATAGTAGGGAAGACCAACAGCCTATGTTCAAAGTGCCCTGCCCAAGCCCAGCACTGGACCCTCCTCTCCTGGCCCCTGCTCTCTTCCTTTCTCTCTTCTGTGGTTCCAAACGGGAGGGCAGAGTTGGAGCTTCACTTCTCCAAGGGAACTCTGGGTTTGGAAGAATTTGCTTTCTGCTCTGATTGGAATGGGGTTAGGCTCTCTCAGAACTCTTGTTGAGGCTTAGTCCCAAAGCCACCGTCTTGGGAGATGGGGCTTAGTGGGAGGCATTTAGGTTGTAGCTGGAGCTTTCATGAATGAATGAATGCCGTCCTCCAGTTTGTGAGTTCTTGCTTTCACAGACTGGATTACTTCCTTCTGGAATGGAATATTATAGAAGGAGGTGGCCCCTCCTGCTTCGCCCCTTCATCTTGTGCTCCCTGTCTTCCACTTTCTGCGCTGAGTTGAAGCAGCAGGGAGCCCTCTGAGGGTGACTGTGCTATCTTGGACTTCAGGCCTCTGGAGCCATGAGCTTGAGTAAATCTTTCCCTTTATAAGTTACCCAGCTTCAGCTATTCTGCTTTAGGAATGGAAAATGGGCTAAGACATGTATCAAGCAGATGAAGGACCCGGAGATGAGATGCTGCAATAATCTGTGCTCTCTTCTCTCAGCTGTTGAGGGGTTCTCACAACCTTGCAGAGAGGCTGCAGGAAGAATTAGGGAACTAGGCTGCTGTAGATCAGTTGAAGTCACAGCCAGCAAATGCTGTGCTTACTGATTCCACAGGCCCTGAATGGGCAACTTAGCTTCCGGGCTACTCCAGCAGAGCTGTGGCAGTGATGGGTGGTCCTTCTTTGCAGGCTCACTTCCCATTGCCAGCTCTCCTGACATCTCTGTGCCCTGGTAGCATCTAAGCAGAAGATTAGAGGCCCAGCTGTTTCAGAGATATGTAGGAAAGCTGAGGCCTGGGGTCAGGTGGTGCAGCAACACAGTGACTGATCAGCCATGTACACACATGCACACACATGCATGCTATCTCTTTCAGAGTCATAGAAGGCAGCTCTGAGAGGACGGAATAAGACAGGAATCTGTCCTCTGAGGGAACTTCACCTAGGTGTGCCCATGTCTGCTGTGACTTTCCTGCTCCATCTGGTTGAAAATCTCCATGGGTTGAACTCAGAAAGTCTGTGACAGCATAGCGCCTCTAGGCCAGGTGTCCTTTCTGAGGAGAGGCTCCCATTTCTTCCCAGTTGCTTCCCACTTGGGAGGCCCGTGTGAGTGTTTGTTCTGGGCATAGCGCACATTCTTCTCTCTGGAACACAGCTGGAGAGACAGAGCAAGGCAGGAATCAGGTCCCAGATGCAGGCAGGAGACATGAGCTGACTGCCTGCCTCTGTCCCCTGCCTGCTGACGTCTGTGTAGCAGGAGGTGTGTAGTGGGGGTGAGACAAGAGCCAGGGCTACCGGGGGCCTCTGCTTGATGTCCTCATCCTGCCAGTGGCTCAAGGGGTGACTGTGTCCACCTGATGTGTCTGCAGGGCAGTGTTTGCCCAAGGTCAGTGTAGTAGGAACTGCCTTTTTGGGTCTTGTGTTCTTGGTACTTGGGTACTTGGTTGGTGCTTAAGCAGCACTTCTGTCTGCTTAATCAGGTCCCCTTGCAAAGCTCCTGGGTGGTGTCTCTGAGCAGTGGTGGGCCAACAGTGCTGACTGATTCTTCTTTAGGCACTTTATATTGGCTGCTGTGCCTTGCCCTGTGCTTCTTGGGCAGGCAGACTTCTGTGCTTCTTCATTGGATTTCAAGTTGAGGGAAGATAATTGGGTCTCACTCCTTTCTCGTTAAGTCAAGCAGCCAAATTCAGAGTGTTTGCAAAGGGCAGGAGATGAGCCCCTGTCTGCAGCTGACTGTAGTCAGAGCAGTGCACAAGGTAGGCTGTGAATACTTCTCTTCTGACTGGAGAGACCCATGAAGGTCTGAAGGATGATATGGATTCAAAAAGGTGTGGGACTGAAAGCCAAAATGAGACAGAAAAGTGTGACAAAGCTGTAGAGGAAGAAGGGACAGTGGGTAAAGGGGACCCTAGTGGGTTGTGAGTGCCTGGCTCAGAGTTCACTCTTATTTCCTTGATCCTTTGAGTTCTGGAGTGATGTAGCTGGTGAGCTGAGAAAGTAGTGTGGGTGGGTTGGAAGAAGATGGCCTTTCAGGAGTTTGGAGCCAGGCCCAATCTTCCTCTTGCATGGGTTCATCTGTGCTATGTACCTTTTTCCTCGGGGCACTGTGGCATTACCATCTCCATTTCCCAGTGAGGAGACAGGCCCAGGACCTACAGGCATGGGTGGCATAGCAGTGTGGGTGCCTAGTGCCACTCCAGGCCTCTCCAGGTATGGAGGTAAAGAAATCTTGATTTCATTGTCCTTTGCATTGGCATTGAAGAATGCTTGAATAATTTTCTTTCTTTTTCTTTGTTATCTTTATTTATTTATTTATTTATTTATTTATTTATTTATTTATTTTGGCTGGCTCAGGCTACCTTAAGAGTGGGTGTGGGGATCTAACCACCATTCCCTTTGCCTGAGTGGGGTTGCCTTCGCAGGTACTTAAACTGTTGAGCTAACCTGAAGCCACCCTCTTCGTTATCTTTAAACATGTAATAAATGCTAATAAATGTGTCCTTTTGCCCCAAAGAAAAAAAGTGTACACACTGAAGATCTCTTGGTGTTGTGAAGTGATCTTCCTTCCATGGAGAGATGCTTGCATTTCAAGGTCTCCTTTGCCTGCCAGCATTATCAACATGCTGCCACCAGCCTCACCAGAACTCAGTGCTGTCAGGCAGCCAGATTTGGTCCCAAGAATAGCCACTCTGGGTGAGAGCCACACTTTGCAGCCCAGCATTCCACCCCTGGACCTGGTCCAAGTGGAGTGTTTAGAGTGGAGGACTGCCCTCCGTGCTGTCGACCTTAAAAGGTCCTGCTCATGGTCCAGGCATCTCACATGTCCCTTGATAACGGCACATTTCTGCATTCTCCTAGTTTATCTGAGCCCGTTGTCCTCAGCCTATCTTAGCTCTGGGCCATGGCTCCCTGTCCAGCTTGCTAGAGCCCGCTTCCCCTGTATGTCCTAACTGCTTCCCTCAGCCCTTTGGGGCACCTCACTCTGGCTGTGGAGTAGCTGGTATACAGCCTGCTGTGTCATGTTCCATGTGGCTCTCCCCTCTGCACCTGGTCCAGCCTTGCCAGCCTCTCATTGCCTATGAATTCTGGGGGAACAGACATTGTGGGCTTGTTGGGGGGTGGGGAGGCATCTGAGTTTCCTTATACTTTTCATATGTTCTTTTTCCAAGAGACAGGTTTTGGTAATAGCTGCATGTCACAGCAGAGGTGTCAGAGAAACTAAAAGGGGCTAGAGGGTTTGGGGGCCAAGTAGTTCCTGCTGTGAAGAATGCTGATGGGTGGGGGGGCAGGATGAGCCCAGCCTCTCTTCCCTACCCCATGGGAGAAGTTACCTTGATCCTTTCACGGTTTGTTCCAGTGTCTCTTACACAGGTGCCCCAGGCATCCACACAGGTAGTGGCTCTCTGCTCCCTGCAGAATGCCTCTCACTCCAGCTGCTAAGTGGGCTCCAAGGAATGGGAGTGGAAATTTCAGTTGCTCTAGTTTATAGAGCTCTCAGACATAGGTTTTTGTTTTATCCTAAGTGCCAATAGCCATAAAAATGGTCTTTCTTTCTTTCTTTCTTTCTTTCTTTCTTTCTTTCTTTCTTTCTTTCTTCCTTCCTTCCTTCCTTCCTTCCTTCCTTCCTTCCTTCTTTCCTTCCTTCCTTCCTTTCTTCCTTTCTTCCTTTCTTCCTTTCTTTCTTTCTGGTAGAATGATGGGGCTAGAGTAGGGATGGCCAGTGATCATCTGGATGGGAGTGATGCTGGTCCTTGGACCTCTATGCTTTCAGTTGAGGAGCCCTGGTGTTTCCCTGATCTGTCTCAGGCTGGGCTCAGCATACAGCCATCTCACCACCTAGCTGACCACCAAGACCAACCAAAGCCAGGTGTTCTTGGGGCCTTTCAAGCACAGCACCCTGCTTAGGTATTCTTTTCAGATTTATTTATGCACATTTGTAGTTGTTTTCAGATGGGTATCTTGCTCTGTTGCTCAGCATGATCTCTAGCTCCTGGACTCATGTAGTTCTCCTGTCTTAGCCTTATGAGTAACTGGGTTGTAGGCTGACCTGATATGTCCAGCTTATTTTATTTTATTTATTTATTTTTTAAAGTTTATTTTATTTTCTTAAACCACATTACATATTTGTTTGTGTTATGGCCGGCTCAGCCTTCCCTAGGGGTAGGGGGCGGCGCAGCATGTGGTGCCTGGGATTGAGCCGCGGTCCCTGCGATGGCCTAAACTTCCGATGCACTTGCTTTAGACTGCTAAGCCATCTCACCAGCCCTGTCCAGCTTATTTTAGAAAGCAAGAAGAAATGATAACCCACAGTCCCATCACTCTAGACACTCCATCAGCATGATGGTGAATTCACTTCTAGTCTTTGTGAACATGGATATGTGTTGCTGCATAGGTATGCAGTGTTTCTCTTTAAAATTTGGCTGTAATTGTACAGTATTAGTTCTTTGATATCCTGTGTCTTTCACAGCTCAGATGCGCTCCATTGCCATAACAAACCAAATATCCTGATTTTTTTCATATGGCCAAAATCACATTCCATGTTACTGCTATGTTTAAATAATTGTATAATATTTCATTAAATGGACTCACCCTATCAGAGTTTAACAATCCTATTATTAGATGTTAGCTCATTTCCAGCATTTTAGTGTTATAAATAGTACTGAGATGAAGGTCTTTGCACATAAAGCTTTTTCCTTATTTAGGATTATTTCCTTAGGATTCTCAGAAGTGGAATTACTGGGTCAAAGAGTTTGAACATTTCTAAGGCTCTTGACACATATTGCTAAATTGCTATGCAAAAGGATTGAGCTGGTCCGTGTTCCCACCAGAAGGGTGAGTGGGTGCAGTATGGCTGCCTCTCCAAACATCCCTCTCCTGTTACAGATGAGGAATGGAGCCCAAGGACGTAACAGCAGTGATCTGAAGATACCCAGTTTCGTAGGAGCTGAGGTGATTCCTCGAACCTGCAGGTTCCCATTTTAGATGTCTTAAGTCTCCTCACCACCTACTTTTCTTTTTAACCATTTTGATTTTCTTTCTTCTCTCTTTTCTTTTTTTAGTGGTGTCCTGCTCCCTCCTAGTGTATGTACAGTCAGTGCTTTCTGGGGCAAGGAGGCCCTTGGCCTCCTGCCTATACAGTGGCTAATGTCAGGGGTCTAGGGCTCGGGTTCTAGTTCTGCCACCGCCTTTGTGTGCCTCGTCCCTGAACTTCTGCTACCTCACTGTTGAGCAAGCTATTCATGTCAAGCTCTCTGTTCTGTGGGCCGCTGACTGAGATGGTGTGGTTAGACAGCTTGTAGTGCAGTGAGGAGCAGTAGGAATA
This sequence comes from Capromys pilorides, assembly GCA_004027915.1. Classification (NCBI taxonomy): domain Eukaryota; kingdom Metazoa; phylum Chordata; class Mammalia; order Rodentia; family Capromyidae; genus Capromys; species Capromys pilorides. The sequence continues at coordinate 7,760 of PVKN010016388.1, read as the reverse complement.
GCCTGTGCTGTCCAAAGCTTTCCTGGATCCAAGGACTTGGGCTTAGGGTGCCAAAGATATCGATGAGTTAACTAATTTGCAGTGCCATTCTGTTCCAGAGAGAACTTGAGGCCTTTCTCAGGGAAACACACATCCAGATAAACTAGGGAGAACGACACATACCACAGTGTTAATATTGATGGTATTGTATTGTCCTCTCAGAAATCTGTCAAGAGAGTTCATCATATGTTTGTGGTATGTGTTATTCTTTAACTACAATATAAAAAAAATAATAAACTTAAGAAGAGACAAAGCAGTATGGAGAAGGAAAGAAAAGAAAAATGAGATATAAGGCCAGTTTAGTTGTACTTCTTGTCACACCCTTCAGAGGGCAAAGAGACTTTAAACATAGAAGGTGTGAGCCAGACTGGAGCTGTAGCTCAGTGGCAGAATGCCTGTCTAGCATACACAAGAGCCCTGGATCTGAACCCCCACATCACATCATTGTGTGTGCGTGTACACACACACACACACACACACACACACGCACATATGCACACATGCACACACACCAAAGCACATACCCAAAGTGCTCTTAAGTTCTAGACTCTCACAGTGCAGTAGAAATATAGTATGAGCCATATGTGTAATTTAAGAATGTTCTATACTCAGATGTTTAACAAAATGATAAAAGCAGATGAACTTATTTGAAATGATATATTTTCTTTATTCCAATATGTCCAATATATTAGTTTATCAAATAGCAACTATAAAAAGGCCCATTGGCTAAATCATGCCCCCCCCTCCCCGCCACAATCTCTGCAGTCTGGTCTGTTCAGATCACATCTCACACTGGAAAGTTCTGTCAGACAGCCTGGCTTGGCATTGTGACACCTCAGCCTGCTGTGGAAATTGTGCCTGAGGGTGCTGATCGTTTTTGCCCCTAGTCCCATCCCTGAGAGTTGCCTGTTGGGGGCTGGCTATTTGCCCTTCCTTTAGAAGTCAGATGTGGGAGACTGCAAGGTGGGCCCTCAGCATATTCCTGGCCAACTGGGGCATCTCAAAGCCTCCTGACGGAGAAAGTTTTCCCCTTGATGTCCTTGAAGCCAAGCTAGAAATTTGAACCCCACCTGGGGACTGCAGTTGTAGCTTTACTGAATAGCATGTGATAAATACAGGGTAGTTGTGGTGATAGGTGACACATAGCACAGCTTGCTTAAGGAGGTGAGTGTCAGCCAAAAGCCAGGAAGTGAATGGGAATGACATAAGGAGAGGATTAGGGATGAGCAAGGAAAATGTGTCAGGGATCAGAAAATTGGGACACAGAAAAATGGGTGTGGCCGGAACGTGGAGGACCTGGGGTTGAGCTTGGAACATGTGTGCATGGGGTGAAAATACCATAACATTTAGATTTGATCGGATAAGCTATTTTAGGCCCTTGAGCTGTGGAATGATTGGATGAAAATGGCATTTGACAAAGATTATCCTGGTGGTGGTGGCCCTGAGTACTGGGAGGTTTGGAACGGGACAACACATTTGGATTTGGGGTCTGGGATTGAGGTGGTAATGAATGGTAAGGTACATTGTGACCCATCTTTGCAAAATTACAGAGAACTGAGCTCCTTCCCTAGGATCCTGTGTTGTCTCAGCCCAGGGATCCCTGAGATAGACCTGTACCCCAACTTGGGACCATCAGATGGGTGTGTGTGGCTGCTGGAGTTGAGGCACACACTGGTCTCTCCCTCACTCTGCATCTGAAGAACAAAGATCCCCATAAAGGGGCACATGGAGCCCTTGGTTATGGACAGGAAGGGGGCTTTGTTAGAAGGCACTTGAGGTCCTTATTGCTGGTGAGACATGCTCTCCAGGTGCCAGGAGAGCTGGTTACCATGGCAATGGGCACACATCCACTAGTGTCCTGGGCAGGAGGATGGCAGTTGGTTGGTGCTGCAGGCCTAAGGGGTAGAGCATCCTTGACTAGGGCGTGCCTGAACCCTATGTCACCTGTGAAAAGCTCTTATGGGTCCTGGATGCCAGCTGGCCTTGATGACAGAACAGTTATCCCTTAACTTTCCCTTTGTATTTTTTGTCCTCTCTCCATGCGCTGCAGCAGCCACCTACCAGCTGTATCTGCTGCACAGTCCACTTCATTGTCTGTTTTGTCCCTTTCACTTTCTCATATGTCTTCCAGAATTTGAGCCAGGGATATACTTACTAAAGCCTCCATTTCCTCAGTCCCCTTCCTTTACCTCCTCTCTTCTGTGCTTCACTCTCCACCAGGTCACAAGAGTAAGGAAAAAGTCAGACCAGGCACAGAGGAAGTGGTTGGCAAGAGCCCTTTCCCTTCTCCCCAGCTCCACTCCTTCTCATGAACACCCAGACAGGGGCGATTTAGCTTTTCTGTTTATTGTGGGTTTGTGGAGGGGAAAACATTAAAAAGCATTAATCCTCATTGAGCAAGGGGAAATTCCTTCCTGTCCCTCTTTCCCAATTCCAGGAGCTTACATTGTATGTTTTCCCAGAGTGGTGGGGAAGAGGAGAGCCTGTGACTGCAGTGAATGCATGCTCTAGTGGGCAGAAGGCAGTTTCCTGGCCTGCTGTGCTGTGGCCAGGGGCTTTCAAGTCCAAGGATGTGTGCTGAGTGCCTACTGGGTCTGCAGGGAGCACGCTGCTTGGGCACCTGTCTGTGATAGTTTATAGTCGAGTTGAGGCTTGCAGTTGAGTGGGAGGTAGGTATACAAGCAGTGCCCCTTACCCCAGCAGGAGGGAGTCCAAGAGGGTGAGGAGGGTGTCTGCAGGCAGAATGGTTCTTAATGGGGAGGGAGTCGGGGACAGTGCAGTTGGTTGGGCATATTTAGGGGAGAGGAGGAACCTAGTGGTAGGACCACAGTGGAGGGCCTTGGAGGCTCTTGGCTGCTGTTTGTTCAGACCCGGGATGGATGTGACCCTGTGGTTGCTCTGCCCCTCTGTACCTCACACAAAGCCCCCTCAAAATGGGAACTTTACAAGGAGCAATTTTCTCTTAAAAATGAAATTGGTGTATAGTAACATTCTTCCTTCTAGGACTCTTAGGGAACAGGCCATTCTGTGTGGCCTTGCTCTGCCAGATTAAGAATTTGTGGTGGCATTTATTATAACTCTTTCCAATGGAAGTCTTTCTCAAGTGCATGCTCTGCCCACCTCTTTGGGTCATCGCTGATATAGTCATTCCTGTCTGAGTGAGGCTGTTTTTGCGTGAGTTACTCATTGTCTTCTGCTGCTGGTGGGACAGGCCTGAGTGGGAGTGGCAGCGACATGTTGGTTCCTGGACCAAATAGCAGCAGCTCCTGGGGGTTTTGATAACTTTGACAACTTAAAAAAACAACAATTCCTTTCGTCTTCTTCCTCATTAATAAGCTGTGACCTATGACTTACCATAGAGCTTGCACAGGCAGTTCCTTCCCACCAGCTCCACCCTGCTCCCATGGCCAGTTTGATATTTCTAAACTGCATGAGCTTGACAAGTATATTATTAGAATTTGTGGAAACTGACCATTATCAGGTACCTAGTGATAACCTGAGATTATCACTTGGAAGTAGAGTTCTGAGCAAGAGGGCAGAGTCTGAGTGGCATTGGTATTGTCCTGTAGGCTACCTCTTTGGCTGTGTTATGTTTCAACTGTGCTATATAGGTGGATGAGGTGCTACTGTAGGAACATTTTCTTTTTCTTCATTCAAAAACAGTGAGATCCCAAGAAGGCAACATGAAGACAGCTGATATGTTAAAGTGGTAGGATTGGAGGCAATAACCTATATTATTTCTGATTTGGGTGAGAAAATAAGTTTCAGATTATACTGAGTTAAGTGAATGAATATCCATACTTTTTTTTTGCGGTACCAGGGATTGAACTCAGGACCTTGTGCTTGCCAGGCAGGTACTTCTACTGAGCTATCTCCCTGGCCTTGTCCATATATTCTTAATCTTAGAAAAAGAAATTGAAAATGTGATGTCATCACCTTAAAAGTGATTGTTAGAAAAACAGTTGTGCATTGTTTTGAAGGCTTCTCTGCTGCCAGGGCTGGAGGAGGGTATGGAGGAGCAAGGTTAAGGGCAGGTGGCTGGCAGATCTAGAAGGCTTGCACCCAACAGCACTGAGCCCTGCTGTGCAGCGATGGCACTGTATGCATAGGTCACGGTCTTTATGTGTGATGCTGCACCCCTAGAGGTTAGCATTCTCATTTTATAGATGAGGACACAGGCTCAGGGAAGAAGAGTAAGGACTCAAGACCTCAGAACTCTGAGTGGAATGTTCGAAGCAGGGTCTGTCTCACTCTCGGACCCACTGATTGTTTGAATCATTGGGGAAGACTGTCACTGATGAGCGTGTGCCACATGCACATGTGCAGGTGGTGGGAACACAGCTCTGATGCTGGTTGTTCATTTTTTTTGCTTTACTTGGTGTCTACTTAGAGTGATTGCTTAGAGTGTGCTGCTGGCTGGGCTCCGCTATGTGTTCGCGGAGCTAGCTAGGGATGAGAAGACTGGTGGCCTCCTGGGAATGCGAATGCCTGCATCCCTCAAAAAAAGGGGGGGGGGTTAGCTCATGGCTAGTGGTGGCAAATGGGTAAGGGAGCACACAGAGCTCTCATCAAGTGATTGCATTTTTACCCCCCTTTCTCAGTTCTTAAAAGCCACACACATTTCTGGAAGCCAGTCTAGAAAATAAAAACACCACAAAAGAGAAAAGATAAACATCATTCCACTCCATTGTGCTAACTCAATGTAGAATAATACAAGATATACTGTTTTGTAACTTGTGACTCCCGCTTCTGCCAGGACAGTAGTGGATTCTTAATTACATAAACTAAAGTAAGACAAACATTCTAGATATGAGGAGGTGCTTGTCTGAGCCAGGTTGACGTCAATAGCCACTGGCTCTGCCCTCATCTCTGAGTCCTGGTCTGATTGGGAATCTCTGAAGGTCCCAGAAGGCATGGTGGGGACGCAGGTGGCTGTGGGGATGCAGATGAGGGGGCTAGGAGCCCCCTGGGAGCTGGATGGGTGGTTGGGAGAGGTGTTATGGAGCCATTGACCTCCCAAGTCCTGACCTGTCAGCCTGCAGGGCTATGGGATACATCCTAGAGTTATTTCTGCTAGTTTGCACTGTGAATTGTGCCCCTAGTAGTTGTTGTGTGGTCAGAAGTTGGGCTAAAGCAGGAGCTACCTGTGTTACCACTTCAAGTTAACAGTAGTCCCAGCCCTAGAAAGGTTTGAGCACTTTTCTTGGGGTGAAGGCATTTTGATAGGGTCTCTATGATATAAGGGAGACAGTGGAGGCTGGGCTTGAGCAGGGGACCAGAGAAAGAGCAGGCAGTGTCCTTGGCTGGGAAGGATATCCTCATCATCTACCCTCAACCCCTAGGTGCAGGATGTCTCCCTGTTCTGGTGGGAAGTCATAACGGTAATTTATATTCTTTCTCAAGAGGTAGTTTTTCACTCTATTTTGTCCAAGCTGCACTTGCTGTCCCCCCGCAGGCCCTCAGTGACATCTGGAAGTGTTTAAATAGTCTGTGGTCATCAGGCGGGGAAGGGTGAGTTTGGCATAGTTTAGTGGCCCAGCAGCCTCAGGGATGGCATGTGCTTTGCAATTCTCAGAATGTAGTTCATTTTCCTCATCCCAGACCCATATACTTTTACTTTCTTTCCCATGTTTTTTCTCCCATCCTACTCACTCAGAGTGACTAGCTTTCCCTGTTGATCCCTTGAGCTTCCAGGAACCCCTGGCCAGTCTGTTTGGGCAGCTGGTGCTTTGTGCAGGTGCACTGGTCAGCCCCCAGGCCTCTGCAGGATGGCTGGGAAGTGTGCTGGCCCTTGCCCAAGGCTGGGTCAGCATGGTATGCTCAGATCTTTGGCTTCTGGTAACCAGAGTCAGCATGGGCCCTCTCATTCCAGGGAGGAAGAGGCCACAAAATGTCTACCTTTTGCCCCTTAGAGGTAGAGATTTTTGGGGGCAGCCCACGGAGTAGGATAAAACTCCCCGAGATGGATATAGATCTCAATCTGCTGTCCTGAGTGGGTGAAGGGAAGAGAATGAACAGGGCGAGTCCACTCAGCCTCAGGCCACACTGTACCTGCAGCCTTCTTCTCTCAGGATCACCATGGGATTGGGAGGAAGTGCTTTACTGTGTCCATCCAGCCCCCACTGTACTCCCTGGTTCCTGTTGATTCCCACAAGCAACGTTTTATCCTCCTTTGGGGAGCAAACTTGGCAAAAGGATATATCAACCTTCCATGCAGGGAAATGTACCTGTGCTCTTACAGGGAAATCTCACAGCTCCTTGGGAGTGCTTAGCCTTCTAATTCAAGGGCCACTCATGTACACCATAGCTAGGGCTCTTGCTAAATGCAGGCTGCTGGCTATTCTGGTACATTCCAAACAATGCATAGAAGGGCAGCAGTTTTGGAGGCATGGTGAGAGGTAAGTTAGGCTAGCAGGAGACTGACCAACTGGAAGATCAAGGAGCTTCTGAAGGCTGTGCTGACATTCTGCCTTTGGCACCACATTTATGGAGGCTCTGCTCTCACTTTACCAAAAGCAGCAGAAAAAGTCAGGTATGGTCATAAGCCAGGACTTCTAGAGAAGAGGCAGAGGAGCTAGGCTCTGTCCCCTGGGCTGACAGTTTTAAATAGCTGCCCCGCTTCCTGGCTCAGGACCCCTGCACCCAGCAGCATCAACCCCTGCTCTGTCCTGGGGTGCCTGTCTCTATGCAGAACCACATCCCCTGGCCTTCCTTGTGGTTTCAGCCTCCTACTGCCACCACCCTGGCCAGTCTGGAAGAAGACTAGGGCTGTTTGCAGCTCCCTACAGGGCCAGCCCCCCATGAGTGCTGTATCTCTGTTTTCTGCGAGTGGAACTGGTGCAGAAGAGCTAGGAGCCTTCTGAGAGCCTGTGTGGATGTTGTGTATTCTGCTAAGTTAATATCTCATTGTACCCACTTCATTCTGAAGCTGATCCTATTCAGAGCCATGATTAGAGAAGCACTTAGTTTTGGTAGAGTTGATTGACCTTGTGGTCAGCGAGGAGAAAAGTTGTAGGTTTTTCTAACCTCAGGGTTAGTGTCCCTCTCATCTGTTTGTCACATGGCTCTCTGCATGTGCTGCTCTGTTGGGGGCTTTACAGAGAGCAAAAAACAGATGTGGATCTGGGCCACATGGTGGTATGGATAGTACATGCGCACAAGTGCAGCAGGGACAGAGGGTAGAGTTTAACTTTCCTTTGTGAAAACTACCCACATGTGCATGCATGGATCCTAGTGGTGCTGGATGAAAGTGACTCAAAGACTGGGGTGAAGGCTCAGGAGTATACATCCTAGCTGGGAGTAAGATCTTGAAGCAGACTTCCTAGCTCTTCTGCACCAGTTCCACTCACTCCTGGGCCAGACTTCCTGGCAGGGTTCTTCTGTACTGAGAATGAATTCTGCACCCCACATCTCAGTTGTCTATCCCTTCTGGCCCTGTGGATCAGCCATTTCCTCCTGCCTACGACGTTTCCTCCACTGGCCTGGTGACCTATCCCCAGCCCAAGGCCTCATCTGCCCATGCTGACCATGGGCATAGGTCTTCCCTAGACTAACTTTCATCTTCCATGTTCTTTCTTCCCCAGTTTGCCGCCAGTCCTCTCAACAAGGTAGTTCTCAGTTTGTATCAGCCCCGTGCACACCCCTCTTTATGTCATTCAAATGGGGGTGGGTATTGGCCAATGGTTGTGCCCCCTCAGCCTGGTGCAGCCTTCTTCCTGACT
>PVKN010016387.1:0-11096 GCA_004027915.1 Capromys pilorides | reverse complement strand
GGTGAGCTGTGAGCTGGGCTAGGTAGGAGACCTGCATTCACCTCCGCCATATTAAGAGGAAGTAATTTGCATTATGCTATTAAGATAGCATCTAATATTTTGGGGCTCAAGTGCTTCAGCTCTGATGTGTAATCTTTCAAGCTGCAGGAAGTCATAGCCTCTGTCTCGAGGCTCGATCCCAGCTGACACTGTGGAGCAGTGGCTCTTTGTCCTGTTATCAGGGAAACATGTGTGCCATCTTCAAAATTTACCACCAGCACCTCGGCTAGACCAATAAGGCCAATTGAGATTTTGGGGTTCTGGTGTTTTAGCTCTGACATGTAATCTTTCACGCCCTATGAAGTCATAGCCTCTATCTTGAGGCTCGATCCCAGCTGACACTGTGGAGCACTGGCTCTTCGTACTGTTATCAGGGAAACACGCATGCCATCATCAAAAATTACCATCAGCACCTCAGCTAGACCATTACACACTGCTTAAGGCCAATTGAAAGGATAGTGAGAGATCCTAGCCAGCTCTTTACATTTCAATACGAGGGAATAGAGTCAGGCTCAGTCAAAATGGAAACAGTTACTTTTCTTTTAAGGAGAGCTGCTCAGGCGGTCCTCCACATAATCAAGTATTCTATATTTCATTTCTGGTTCCTGCTGGTTTAATGAGGTTATAAAATGAAGTTTAAGCATCAATGACTTGTTAATGTCTTTTCCTGAATATCAAAATAAGCATCAAGCAATAAAGCCATCTTCCTCTGCATCCTTTATATCAGCCTGGGTGAGACTTTTGATCATTGGCAAGGCAGGCTCTGAACCTTCCTTGGTCTAAAGCATTAATAAGAAGATTCGGAGCTCTTTCACAACACTAGATTAAAGTGTAGGGAGAGTGTGCAGTAGAATAGAAGAAAATTTTAAAAGGCACTAAGGAGACAAGAAAATCTGAACTAAAAATTGTACTTTTAAAAGAACTGATACTTGAGTTGGGGGATAGCTTGGCAGCCTAACTGCCTGCCTAGCAAGTGCAAGGTCACAAGTTTGATCCCTGGTACCGCATGCTGTGTCAACCCAGGAACCGAGGGCATGCTGTGCTGGCCACTGAAACTGGGTGTGGTGGTGTACATCTAAAATCCCAGCTCTGGGGAGGCTGATACAGCAGGATCACTATGAGTCTGAACTGTGTAGGGAGACTGTACCAAATAAATCCAATCAATCAATCAATCAATCTTAAAAAGAAGACTGAAACTTGTGAGACTCAGTCAATGTTACTCAAGGGAAGTCATATCAGCATTCCCTTAATTAAATGGGCTTTCTCTTTGAGAACCACCATATCTGAAATTGCTCAGAAATATTGTTAAGTCCATAATTTGGTGTCACTGAGAAATAGATGAGCAGAAATCCAATCCTAAGATGAAGGAATACAGTAACAGAATTCAAAGATAGCTGAAATTATTGTCACCCAAGGACTGTGATAGGAAGTCCACAGGCGTGGCAGCTGGCAACGGAGAGGAGAGGTGAGCAATGGTTGGTGAATCTGACACTTCATTTCGAGCAGTTCAGGTAGCCTTGTGTCTCAGCACCATCACCTGGACATACATAGGAGCCCAGACAAAGGTGGCTGTGGACCAGCAAAATGGCCTTGATTACATAAGTTATTTTACACAGGCCTGCAGACAATCTTGGGTATAGGAATTGTATTCTGGACTGGATGCACCTGCCCTGGAGTTCTGCTGGCAGGGAACCTGCTACTTCCCAAATCCCCTACCTTTTACAGCCTGAACCGAAGTGCAGTTCACAGTTCTCTTACACCTTTGCATTTCCCTACAATTATCCATCTAAAAATTGCCTCAGCCTAGACCTGTAATATGTGGCAGTACCCTTCTGGGTGGGGGGCCATCTTTTCCTAAGACTTTCCTCTCCCTTAAGGTAAGTATAAATGCCTCCAATTCCAAGAATATTGTGTGTGTGTCTCTCTCTCTTGAAGCACTGTACTATATTTCTTTGAGTTTATACTTTACATGTCTGCCTAGGAAGCCCTTCCTGTGTCTCCTATTGACTAGTGCTAAAATTCTTTTAGTATCGTAGGAGTCAGAGAACCTGCAGACGTCTTCTATGATCATGGTGAGCTAAATTCCTTATCTCAGCTTTGGGGACTTCCTCAGACTTCACCTAAGGCTAGGCTCAGCTTGGGATTTTATCCAAAACCCAAGTCTCTTAAGATTTATAAAGTTATCAAAACAAAGATTCCTTCTTTTAAAGGAAACACTGTGAGCTCTTAGAAAAACAGGAAAAGTCAGTACTGAAAAGATAGTGAAAAGCGTCATAGGTAGTGTTTCCAAAGGGGAGACTCTCAGGGGAATTCATTAGCAAATCTCTGTTAGTGTCAAAGATACACAGATAAACTCCATTGAGTTTAATTAAAATCTCTACAGGCTGAACAACAGGTGAAATTTCTCAGCATTCTGAGCAGAGCAGATAAATGATTTACCAGCCTGAATAAGTGTGAAAGATACCACAACCCCAGGGTGGCTATAGAGTCTTTAGAAGTAATTAGTAGGGGATTATAAACTGACATTCTGCTCATAGCAAACGCCTTGTTATCATAGCAATGACCTAGATATGTGTTAATGTGACATCTATTATACACAAATCTTAAAAAGATGAACTCAGAAAAGACAGACATGGGCTTATATTTTAATTTAATTAATTAAAGGATACTGCTCCTTCTGTCACTGGACAGGGTTTAAGGAAATTCCCACTGAGATAAAGAACCTAGACCCACAAAAGGCTAAAGAACATAGAGCAGTGGTAGTGATTGTGTGGCTTGTGTGCCACGGTGGGCTGTTGGTATTATTCAAAGCTCTACAAGATTCAGCATCACTGAGTCCTAGATCCAATTTAAATACTTTGTTTCCCAAAAGAAACACACAATATGAATGACACAAAACAAGCAGTTGTCTTAGAATGTTCCATTAAAAATATGTGCCGATGAATCTAAGCAAGATAATTGGGTTGTCTATCTACTATCTATGTTGGTATTAATGTATAGGATCTTCATGTTAATCAAATTATGCTTGATTGACAAAGCAAGTACAACAATTCATCTTTTTTAAATGGGAAAAGTCATCCAATGGACTGGGTCTAAGGAAATTCCCCAAAGAAGCTATGGAGAATAGTACTCACCCCACCCATGAAGTGCTGAATTATTTCAGAGAGAAAAAAAATTTGTCAGATACATTAATGAGCGGCATTAGCAAATTTTACTTGTCAGAATTTTAAAAGTATATGACAGGAACACTGTTGGGAAAACGCCATTCTTAAACCCACACAAGATCACGCTCATTATCAGGCATGAGAGAAGTAGTTTATTGACAACACCGAGCGGGAGCTGTGCTGCCTAGCATCCCAGAACAGCAGCAATGGCTGGGGAGGCAGGGCCTCTATAGAGCATGCAGGAATGGGGAAGGGCAGTCATCAAGTGTCTTTGGTTGGGCCAAGGTGTTCTGGGAACAAAATATAGAGTCCTTGAAGCAAGCCGGAACAACGCTACATGTAAGCAGCCTGACACTGACAGTCAAGTTTAAATCTACACACCACAGTTGTGGCTGTCACATCTGGGAACATCAGGAGGGGTGTGGGGGAAGAGTGCCCATGGCTGGGTGCCATAACAGTATACTCTACACTCTGAGAAGGGAGTGTAGGCACCAATAGAGCACAACTCCTTATTATCTGGGATTGGGACTTCGTATGCAGTTTTGGGGGTGTGTTCCCTATAGGTGATCTAAAATGTGTGTTCCCATTGTCCATCAGCCTGTTCTTTGCTAGGTTATGCTCGAATGTGTCTTAGTTACTTTTCTCATTGCTGGGACAAAGTATCTGGCACTTACATGTTAAAAGAGGAGAGGTTTGTTTCATCTCAATCTGTAGAGATCTCAGTCTATAGTCAGCTGACTCCAAGGTAGCCCAGCATAACAGAGAGATCACAGAGAAGAAGCAGTTCATGGTATGGCAGGCAGAAAGCAGCAGCAGCAGCAAGCAGCAGCAGAAGTGAGCCTGCCTTTCCCTTTCATGTCAGTCTACCAACATTTTGGATGGTCCCACCGATATCTAAGGAGAGGCTATGGTTTTCAGTAAATACACTTTTCTTCATTGAAAATTGTATTACTTTTAATCACTGGAATTTAGCACCACACATCCTAGATTCAGCAAACCCACCTCTAGAAAAGCACATGAGGCTTTGGGGTGACATGTAGGTTCAAGCAACAACAGAATGTAAACCACTCCCATGTGTTTGAAGTTTAGATGTAGTGCAGCCCAGTTAATAGTCCTTGAAGACTGAGATGGGGGAAGGGGAAGAATAGGCTCAACTTATAGATGAAAAGCACAGGCTTAGTACTGGTCTGATGAGGGGACTCAAGGTTATTGTAAGTTATGAGTCGGTGCCGAAAGAAATGATAAGACCCGATGAATTTTGCTCAGAGGACTCACTGAGGCTTATCTCTCTCAAAGTGAGCCCAGAACTCCCAGAGCATCTCAGCTTTATTCTGGGCTAGTGAAGCATATTTTTTAGTGACTTCTACCTTTTCCCTATCACTAGGTTCACACAAATGCTAATTAAAAGCATTCCAAGCAGGGGAGGAGACAACCATTAACATTCCAAGCAAGGGAGAAGACAACAGACTAAGAGCCACCAGGATAAGCTGTTAAGTGCCACCTGGAAACCCAGCTTCCAGGAATTCCCAGTAACAGACTACAACTGTTCCTGGGCTTTGTTTATTGCTCTCCACTTCTTGAGATGTTAATTTCTTATCTCTATACAGGGTCCCCTCAAGTTTGCGGGTGAGGTCCCCAGGTTAAAGAATGCCCTTGTGCAAGACCTCAGCAAGGACCACAGGCAGCTGCAGGAGAGCAGAGTGCAGAGAGCAAGGCCACAAGGATGTGAGCATGCACGCGCTGCTGCCTCTTAGCACAACTCTCACACAGGTCGCCCTTGCACATTTACATTCCTACATAGCACTGGTGACCAGTGCATGCATGTTGACCTGCTAAGTAGTGGCTACATAACTATCGCTCACTGCACACTTGCATCAGGCAGGCTGGGTCATGTTCTCAGGAGTCATTAGATGCAAAGATGTTTGAAGCAGCCCCAGTGGTTCCCTATATTCAATTTACAGGCTTCTTGCATCTGTAAGATATTTGAGAAAAGTTTTCCTTTGAGTTTCCTGGAAGAAAAATGGAGGTACATATTTGAGTAACATTGTGTTCTAAAGCTGCAGTTTTTCTTAAAACTACAATGTTTAAAATTATAATTTTCCTGTCCCCTTTCTACATATTTATATTTGTTTTTATCTTTTAAAACTTTTTAAAGTATATAAAATAATAAGGGCTGGCGAGATAGCTCAGGGGACTAAGGGCCTGCTTAGGCAACTGTAGGGACTGGAGTTTGATGCCTGGCACCTCATGCCAGCTGGCTCCACCCCTGGGTGCATTGAGTGGGGCACTGAGACTGGATGTGGTGGCACACACCTAGAATCCCAGTCCTGGGGAGGCTTAAAACAGGAGAATCACTATGATTCTGAGCTGTGTAGAGAGACCCTGTACCACATACATTAAAAATATTAATAAAAATATCAGCATTAGAAATAATACAAAATTTCACTAAACAAAGTAATAGGAATTGAACAATGGTTGGTGTATTGCACGACATTATCTTCAAATGGTTGTTTAGAGTACCAGATATAAATGTGCAACATTTTGCTTAAAAAAAAAGTTATAAGAAATTAAAAAGAAAAAGAAAACGTTAAGCATTGACTGCTCCTTTCAAAAGACCAGCAGAAATTATCAGTATACTTATTGAAATTATCCTCAACAAAACCACATATCCAGAAACAAAAAAGATGAAAGTGTAATGAATTTGTTTTCAAGATTTCTTTTTTTGATAAATAATTTTGAATGATCAATTTTTATCTGGCCTTATTATTAAAGACAGATTCAAGGGCAACTCCCTTGGGTCTCCCTCTGTCCTTCTCTCAGGATAGAAGCTTTCTTTCTCCCAATAAATATATTGTGCTGTTAACCTCCACTGATCCTAAAATTTATTCTTTGGTTTTAGAGAACATGAACTTGGCCCAGGTCTCTTTCAGGTTGAGAGTTTCATTTCTGCTATATCAGTACTGTCAATCAGACACCCAAAGACCCCAAGGGAGGTGCCCCCAATGTGAACACCGTACTTCATGTATTGTGATGATGATGCCCCGGATACTGTGCCACTTCCTTTTTGTCTGAGTCAGGCCACACACTCCAACATACTTGGGCTATAATAAACTTTGCCACCTTCTCCTTGCCATTTCCAATTTTCTATTAGTTGAGCACACGAACCTGGGAAGCCATCCCTGGCCCCCACATCTCAGCCACAACGCTTCACAGAAGAGTGGTGAGGATGCTGCTAAAGGCTATTGAATCTGCTTCTGGGATAACCCGCTCACAACACTGTTGGCAGAAGGCCCCGCATTGTTCCTCCTCTGGCAGGCTGATTGTCCTCATAACTTGTCCTTTGCTTCCCCCATCCTGAGAAAGTGATCTAGAAAAGGAAGGTGAAGCCACACTGACTCTTGTGACTTTGTCTCTGATGGCAAATATGGTCACTTCCTCTTTGTGTATTTGCACATTAGAATCAAATCATTAACCCATCCCAAAATATAACATAACTAGGCTCCATGGCTTCAATTGGATATGATAGTTTGTGAAATTATCTGTAAACTTCATAGATGTTATTTTAGAGTAATTTCTAGTATTTGGCTATTGAAAAGACAGAAACATATGTTAGTAACATCTAATTATATATGAGTTCCCTGTGAATTAGCGGAAACATCAAAGCCTACACTCTAGAGACAGTCTGCCTAAGTCAAGAGCATGGCTATGGCAGGTGTTACCTGTGTGATCTTGGGTACATTCCCTAACCAATTTGTACCTAAGTATTTTCTCTTTAAGTAGAACTTAATCATAGTTCTTACCTTCTGGATTTCCTATAAGACCAAATAAGTGGCTATGAAAAAGCACTTAAAGTAGTGCTCGTCATGTTGTAATCACTCCAGAAGCTCTGCTGATGATTATAAGTCAATGTTAATGATAAAGCTCAACTATATATGCATTCCTGTATTTCTGTAGTCAGAGCTGAACTATATTCTCATTACTTTAGTTCTATAATCCTAGATCTATTTATCTTCCTTTGTCAAGAACAGATTTTGAATTGAACCAAAACAAATATGCCTTACCTAAAATAGCAACATTGATTACCCCACATAAAAATCATTTGAAGAATATTTCATCGTTTACATACCCCAACATTTGCCTTCTCATTCTCAATTAAGAGGTTCCTCTGGGTTATTTTTGTTCATATAAGTAGTTTAGTGTTGCCCAAGTAAAAGTTTAAATCATCTAATATGTATTCTTTGCAAATCATTGAATTAAGTGAAAAATAAGCTGTCTCAAATTCATTTGGTTAATTTGTCTTTCTCATCCTCAAACTTTGTGTCCCAGCTTCACCTGCATCTACTTAGTTTTATTCTTTTGATAAGCTTATCCCCTACTAAGCTGTGTTTCTTTACAGCTTGATTGCAGTGTGTCAAAACTGCTGGGCTCTAATCATGAACCACTTTTCACAGATTCAGTTGCTTCCCAGTGGCTGAATGCTTACATCCATCCAATGACTGTTACTGTCAGCATCCTGCTTCCTTCTCACATGAGGTGTTCCCAAGGCCTTTTTACTTCAGCAGCCTAATGAGCACTCTGAGTGGTGAATATTATTTTCTCTGTGAGGCGAGGACCATGAATCCCTCAAGTTACCCACTCCTTCCCCCAGATTAGAGAGAGGAGGAAAAAATTTCTGCCTCCCCTCCCTACCATTCTTTCTCCTGACAGATCAAAAATTTGTCTCAGCCCATTCTAAACTAGCTATTACCAATCCTGCATCTCAATATCTTCTGCTCCTGCCTCCTGCTCAGTACCAAATGCAATTCCATAGAAGGAAATTGTGACAGCAGATCTGTCACACACCAGAGTGGCCAGAAAGGGGAAGCCCTTCTAGGACTGTGGAGTAGGAAAAATGAGTTGTGAACAAATAAGCCCTTTATTTGCAAGCTTTTTGTCTTTGAGATTTCTCTTTTACTTCTTTCTGAGATTATCTACTTTTCCTCTGAGACAGAGAAGGATTTTAAATCATATTTTCTATTGTATTATTTGTGGTTTTGGGTATTACTAGTTATATGTTACTTTTTCACTAAACAAAATAATAAGAAATTCACAGTATTTGTTGTATTGCATAGTGTTGTCTTCAAATTAGTTGTTCTTATTGCCAGATATATGCATGAAAAATTAAGAAAGAAAAAAACATGTATAAGAAAGTAAGAAGAGAGAAAAAGGAAAAAAGAATTGAAAAAAAGACAAAACAACTTCAGCATTAACTGCTCCTTTCCATAGACCAGAAGAAATCCACAATACAGTTGTCCACACCGTCCTGCCTACATACACAGATATATCTCTTTAATTTTAATTACCTTCCTCATCTCCACCTACTCCACTCTATATGCTTCCACCTTACACATACATACACACACACACATACACACACACACACACACACACACACATTTTCCCTAGGTGGAGTCACACAATCTAAAGTACTCCTTAAGTTATTGCTATCTATAATTAGTAGATGGTATCATGTCTATCCAGTTAATTCCAGCATAAGAACAATGTGCATGAGATTTATAGTTTGACTGGCAGTACATACGACTGTTTCTCGGGATGGCAGAGCATGCCTGTAATCCCAGAACTTGGGAGGCTGAAGCAGGAGTATCGTTGCAAGTTTGAGACCAGTCTGGGTTACAAAATGAGCTCCAGGCAAGCTTGAACTGCATAGTGAGACCTCGCCTCAAAACAGAGCAAAACAAAATGAAACCAAACAAAACGATAAGATAAAACAAAACAACAAAACAGAAAAAGGCAGACTGTCTTACTCAGAACTGTATAAGATGAGGTAAAAAACTTATTCCTGTTAATCACTACTTATATGTAGAATTAGAATAACAATACTTCACAGGTCGTTGGGAAAATTCAGTATGACATACTAAAAATTTTGCATATCGTATACAAATTGGAAGGCAACCAGCACATTTGAACTCTTAACATAATTTATTTTAATATTACTATTATTTAACAATTATGCTTCATTTTTTAAAGTGATAAAAATATAGTATTCCCTTTTATTAGCTGATTGATCTCATGTCTAACCAAATCCTTTTAAATGACTGTTGTTCAGGATTTACAAGTGAACAGAATTAATATAGAACACACAATTTATAGAATTATTTTACAATATCTACCCAACAAGTCAAATTCAGACAAGTGCAGGAAATCTGTCACACACTAGAGACCCCAAAAATCCAGCTCAGGGTCTGGATCAAATGGCGATTTCCTAAATGAGTCCAGTCGTTGTCCTAGAACCCACGACTACATCTCATGCAAGTCTGTGTCAAGGATCTGTGCTGAGAGGGCCCAGAGGTCAGTGATGGAAACTGTGAAGTCCACACCAGCAGGGTGAAGGATCTGTGCCACCAGGAAGTGAGATCTGCATTGGAACCAGGAAGTGACACCAGAGGTAAGGACCAGAGCTTCCCCAAAGAGAACCTCACCCATCCTCAGTGACACAGAGGACCCAAGGCCATTTGATGATGAAAACAGATGAGTTCATATCAGGAAAGCCAGCATGACAAGCTTCTCCAAGAGAATCAGTTGGCAACAGTCCTCAGCTGGGCCACCCACACTCAGAACTATACTGATTCAGCTCAGCATGGTATTACAGTTTGGCCTTTAGTTAGTCCACCATGAAGACTGCTTTAGTTATTTCTAGGCTTTTGATATAACAAAATGTGATGCTATGATGGATACTCTAGCACATAATGCAAAGAGGTTTCCATCATATGTTGAATAGTGTTGCCCTCAAAGACATATTGAAGTTGTTACCCCTGGAGTCCTTGGCTATGACCTGAAGGAGAAACAGGTTCTTTGCAGGTATAATTAAAAATGAGTCTTCATCTAGGATGGCTGATGTCTTTATATATAGGGGAAATTTGGACACTAAAACAGGAAAGCATGAGGGAAACCAGTGTAAGGTACACAAGGAGCTAGCCACGTAACAACAAGAGATTAGATCAGTAATACACATACCAAGAAATGCCAAGAATGGCTGTTAATAGGGCTGGACAGAAGAAGCCAGGAAGTACTCTCTTGTGTAGGTTTCACACAGAGGGTGATGTTGCTGAAAGCTTGACTACAGCCTTCGGTGTCTATGGCTGTGAGACTGTCAATCAGTTTCTCTTGCTTCAAGCCAGCCAATTGCAGCAGTTCTGTAATGGCAACCCTAGGAAGCCAAGAATGCTTTTTTTTTTTTTTTCTACATCTGTGTCTGTGATCAGTTTTACTTTTCATTTTAGATAATATGAAGACAAAATACAAACAATCACTGTCTAACTGAAAGCATCTAATCTGCTGCATCCAGCTGGTTTCATAGAGAAAAATAATACCATTCAGAACCAACCACAAAACTGGTTTATACTGTTGGATGTGCATAAAAATGCATACTGAAAGCAACCCCTCAGTAAAATATTAAATGACACACTTCCCACATAATATAAGACTCTTTGAGACAGAAACTCACTAAGATCATCTACCTGTCTGTCTAGCTTACACGCTGCTACTATTCCTTCAGATCCTGCACAGCTGGGGTTCCAGGACCTGCAAGGCATGCAGTACTCGGAATTGAACTCTGGTCCTTGAACTTGCCAGGCAGGCATTTAGACCACCAAGCTATCTCCCCAAGCACACTTCGCTTTCTTCTATGAGTGGTAGCATCTTAACACAATATTTTATCCCAGTTACTCTCAACCTATTGTAGTGATATGAATTATTTATTTAGTGTGAAAAACTTAAACATTTGTAATAAATATGTAATAAATCCATTGTAAATAATGCCTTATGTATTAATACTATTGCATATCTCACATACTTATTTCCATAAGTCTTTAATATTACTTTATGCTGATAGAA
>PVKN010016386.1:0-17812 GCA_004027915.1 Capromys pilorides | reverse complement strand
GTAACTATTGAATTTAGCTGTTTAAGTGGACTTTCATGGGTAGACCTGTGAATAAATTGCCATCATTGTATTCTAATAAAACTTTATTAAAGACAAGCAGCAAGACAGAGCTTGTTCATGTGTCATAGCTTGTTGATCCATAACCTACAAAACAGTCTTTGACTTCTTAACAGCAACAACAACAACAAGTTCAGACCTACATTATTATTTCCCTGAGGCTCTCATTGCCCAGTAAACCAACCGAACCTGGTTTAACAGGAGAAATTGAAACTGAGAAAGACCCTGGTTGGTCTAACTCTCAGAATCTGGAACTGTAAGACAACTTACTTATTAATGGATATCAGTTCTTACAATCAGAAAACATCTCTCAACTTCTCTAGAAAGTAGAAATCACAGAACATGATCAATGTAAACAAAATCTAGACAAAGAAGTGCACAGAAGGGTTCTAGAACCTGCTTTTAACATTGCCAGCCCAAATGACTAGGTCAACAGACACACAAGGGTGCCCGTCATTTCCACAGTCGTTACCAATGTCACATTCAAGAAGGTAAAAGACCAACTTAGGAAAGGATTATGACTACAGACTTTGATGAATGCCCCAGCCACAAAAGTGGAAGAGAAAATATATTTCTAATAATGCAACTGCATTAGATGACTAAGTGAGAAAGAAAGGGCTTTTGATGGTGTCTGTTCACATTAGTGCTCAAAAACAAGGCCAACAGGAAATAATAAGAGATCTCAGGCAAAACTACATCAGGACATCAGGCTCAAGAGGCCAAAGGAAGGCAATGCTGAAAATGCAATATACTTTAAGGAGCGTGATTGGTCAGGGATCCCAGAAGTTTAAGTTAGCATTAGTTAGTGTTCTTGGTTGTAGTCAGCTAGCTATGCCAACCCCGCTCCAAGGCAAGCTACAAACCATGAAGCAATAGCCCGTCTCCTCTTACAATGCGTTTGCTGTCTTGCCAGTAACAGAATCTGTGGCTTGGGTGTTCTTTTACAGAAACATTGACTGAGTTGCACCAAGATGCTTTCTATGTTTTGACTTATGGGAAGGATTCTAGAATCAAACACATTGCTCTTAAGAAGAAAAACTTATTTCCCAAGCTCTCAAAAGTAGATGATCCTCAGTGAGTTCAGGGTTGACAATTAATAAAGGCCTGGTGCACTTCACATCCTGCCCCCTGGCCACTAGGTAATAGAAGACACACATGGTCTCATGACTTTGAAAATAATTCTGATTTGTAAAGTTTCTTTATGACTATAACATCCAGTGTTGCCTATCAGAAATGCAAACAGATTCTACGCATAGATTTCTTTTAACCTAGTCTGCATAATGCAGGCTCTGTATTTAATGTTATAAATCTTGTTATAATTTCAACTCCATTCAATTCATTCACTTAAAAAAAACACTGCCTACTCAATTGTTTCAGTGTTCAGCATGGGAAAAAAATCTCACATCCTTTTTTCCCTAGGATATCTCAGTATTTTGCAATATTTAGGCATTCTTTCTAATGACATCTAGAAAAGCTATCACTTAGCATAAGAATAAGAGTAGACACCATGTTAATTATGTAACCCTTTCTCCTAATCTTAAAGCTGGAGAAAGTGAGAACTGCTATTTAAATGAGTCACAGAGAATCCACAGTGTCACGACCTAAACCCACCATCCATTCTAGTGGTTTTCCAACTGTACCACTCATAAACTAAACTTCAGCATTATTTTATCTGTCCTATGTCTTCAAGATGCCTATAACATTTCCTTGTCTTACAAGCATTGCTGATGACATGCTTTGCTTATATCTTTACAGGAAAAAAATTACTTTTGTTAATGTATAAGATTAACAATAGCTGCAGTTGCACATTTCTCATATCACTTTTGACTTTCATTTGCCCTTGAAGTGTCAGTGTTACTTAATGTGAAGATAGCAAGATGACAGCACAGCAGATGCTGCCAAATGAAAAATTTGCTGCAACAAGCTTTTTATGAAATACTGAGGCTAAGCAGAGAACCAGTTCCTCTGACAAAAATACTCTCAGTCACTCCCTGCACTAAATCACAGTGTGGAGGCTGCCAGAGCTTTGGGCACTGCCAGCAATGACACCCTGAATGTGCCTAGCTGGGAACCATCCAAGATTAAGAGATGACCTTTCTGATTGCAGATCGTGAGATCATCTTCCTTCCCATAGGTCTGCAGTCAAACAAAGAGCTTGTGAGTGTGTGTCACTAATTACATGGTATTCAAGAATCTCATTTGTATAAAGATAAAAACCAAAGCTCTCACTTCACACTGTAAAGGCAGTGCCATACTTTCTCACTAACATCTTGGACGTACATTGCATTCTCTCTCCTCTATTACAGCCTTACTCAGCCCTATCCTCCCCTAGGTGGAAAATCTAACATCACACTTGTGCAAGAAAATAGTTTATTATTCACTCTTCTTCCACTCAGTGAAGTGCTAAGTGAGGTCAACCAAATTTAGGTTTAGAGAAAGAAAGGGGAGGAGTAGGTAGAGATGTTGGCTACTAGACCATGCTGTGCATTTGAAGTCAATGGCAAAGAGCACCTGAGGTGCACTGAGCTGTCATTATGTCACCCCGCTAGGCACTGTTTATCAGGTGACATTCACTGAGCAGATGTAATCATAGTCAGTGCTCTGTGGAGAGACTCCAAGAGTAAGCAGCTGTCCAGAGGGGCAGATTTAGGAGGTAAGTGTCCACTGCATTCCTCCATGGACTCATAAAGTCAAAGCCTTCTCCATCAGTGGCTTGGAACAGTTTCCAGGGTGGAGTGGGGCATATGGTCCAGGCACAGTTCAGGAACAGTCCCTGAGGACGCCATGGTAACCTTTTGTTCCACTGACTGCAACGGCCCCGCTGTTCTATTCCTGGCATGACGCTCAGTGCTGGCCAGGATTCATTTCTCTCTATTCAGTTCAGGTTGTAGCCACATAATAAAATGCACAGTGACAAGATTTCTGGAGGCTTTCAGATGCACTTAGCCTGGCAGGCTACAGGTTGTGACATTTCTGGGTCTGGCAGTTAAATGAAGGCACCTATTGCTTCCAGACTCTAGCTAGAAACCAAACAGATGCTGTCTACTATTAGCCATTCAGGAGATGGCTAAGGATCATTTGATTCATCTATACAATGAAATACTTATAAAGTACCAACTATGGTCCAGGCATTGCACTCAGCTCAGATTAACGCAAATGTAGACCACACATAGCCTGGAGGGACTCAAGGAAAAGCGTACGTGCATACAGTATCGTGAGTGAAAGATTAGAGACAAGGATAGGATCTTTAAAGGAAGAAAATTCAACCTGTCTGAAATGGCTCAGATGACTTCCTCAAGGAAGTGATGGCTTGGAGGAAAGGAGGGAACAAAGAAAGCATTCCGAGCAAAGGGAGAAGCCTGGGCTGAGGCAAAGAGCAGGAAGCAGGACGGTCTTGCCTGTAGCTTGCAATAGCTAGAACACAAAACAAATGTGCATGGCATGTGTGGAAACTGGCCAGCAGAAAGCCATAGGGCACAGGGTGGGTCAAAGAAGCCCTGTGCTAAAGAGATTGCTGCTGTGGGCGCTGGGGAGCCCTGGAAGGCTCTGAGCAAGGGAGAGATGTTGTCGGCTTCCTGTGCCATTGCTTGCAGCCACTAACCTGCACACTCACAGAGAAGCTCTCCCTTGAATGGAGATTTTCTCTTGCTGGGTCACAGCTAACATCACATTGCCATCATGCCTGTTTTCCCCTGGTGATAACAGAAGCTTCTCTTCTTCTCTACTATTATTAGAAAAACAAAGAGAAAGAGAACAGTTGCCTGGGTGCATTTCTGTACATTTTCAGTTCTTTTATAACTTCTCAGCTTTCAAGAGAGCCAAGATAACAAGGATCTACACATCGCCACCCTCCTGGGGCCTGCTGTAGAGCCTCAGTGCCGCTTTCTGGATAGCAGCTTGAGGGGGTGGTGCCTGAAGCAGGCCGTCTGTGGCTGCCCACATTTACCATAGCGTCTCATGACATTTTCACTGCTAGTTTACTCTGCATCGTACCTTGTCAGACTGTAAACTCCTCAAAGAGCTGCACATGTTTTCTCAGTGGCCTCCTCAAACCTAGCAGAGTATCTGGCACTCTGCAGCTGTTCAATTTCTGGCTAATGAATAAATGCACAGCCACTGTCCTTGACTCCATAGGCAAATGACCACTCAGACAGTCTCAAGACAAATTCAGTTGTTTTGAGAGCCGCAGCTCTAATATCGCTGTGACTTCCAGGCTGCCCCTGTGTGGCACCCCCAAAACAGCGAAACTGTGATGCTTTTCCTTCTAGGGAGGTGCACTCTTAGACAAGTGGTCCTGAATAACAGGGGCTACCAGAGCAGACAACGTGACCAAAAGAGCAGAAAATCCTGCACAGCTATTGGAAAGTGAGACCAAGCAAGCATGTGCCTCTGTAACAAGATGCCAGTGATACTTAAGCAGTGGCCTGGTGATTCCAAATCAGAGGGCTGGGAGGACCCCGCATAAAGCTGTCAAGGAACTATTCTCCCATCTCTCTCTTTATTCTGCACACATCACTTCCCAGCACGGTTCCTGGCAATGTGCTCATGGCCCTGGAAAGAACTCACAGTGACTTGGAGCTTCTGGGGAGGTCGGAACTGTTGGGTCATGCCAAGGCTGGCAGGAGGCCGAGCACCTTGACTGGAACTAGAAAAGCTGCTTCGGTTGAGACTACTCAGCCCTCACAGTGTCCAAAGTCCACACTTCACTTTAAGCATGGGTTAGTCTACCTTTGGCTTTGACCCAGCTCTAGGATAAGAAGACTGACTTCTGGCATGGCACAGTGGCTATTCTGCAAGCTTGATCCTCAGGGAAAGGGTAGAGGGAAACTGTTTTCAAAAGTTTTCATTTAGTTGAAAGGAAAACCATGCTAATAAGGTAAGTTGTAAAAGGCTCAAGTCAACAGCTTCCAATAATGCCAGATGAGCTGATAATCCACTACTGGTATGGACTATTGGACTATCTAGACAGCTACTTTCTCTTTGTGCAATGTAAAGAAAGATCTGTACTAAGGATGTTTAGACAAGAAATCATGTCTGCATCTTGTACTCTGAGCAACTATGGCAAAGACAACAATATGCAATAGATTAATTATTGTAAAAAATAAAAAATGGTTCTGAGGCAAACAGCAAGTGAAGAAATGCCTATTTGAGAATATGCATGAAAATTTGGCAAGGAATATGAGTTCATGAAATAAGGCTGAAGAGCACTTCCACCCTCACTCCCCTCAACACAGCAAGGCGGAGGCTATGCCTGCCTGCCATAGCCACACACGTGGGCTTTTCTGTCCCCAAGCCTCCAGGCGAAGGGTTTTCTTCCAGGGGAAACAAGACTGCATCTTCTCATGCTACCCCAGATGCCTGTTTCTCTAAAGCTAAAGCACAAGCAGGGTAAACTGAGAGATGAGAACTTGCTTCTTCTTTGGAAAACTCTGCCTGGATGAGGAGGCCACAGTTACCCTCCAGAAGAGACAAGAGGAGAGAGCCCAGAGGAACAGATCAAAGTGTGTGCTCACACTTTAGTAGGCACGAGGGTCGCCAGGAGGGCTTGCCACACCTATTCCCAAAGTTTCTCCCCCCCTAGGGAGGTGCACTAATTTGCACTTCCACTAAGTTTCCGGGCACTATGGATGGTGCTAGACCATAGACTACAATTTGTGAATCACTGTTGGCGAGTAAAACTGAGGATAGTGGGAAATCAGAGTTATAGCCTAAAATTAAATAACCATGTTCCAGGTACATGGGTGTAGTGAACCCTCTAGGAGCATAAAGAACAGGCGTAGTGAGCAGTTGTTTTAGATGTTTTGCTGTACAAATCAATTCACCTCGCTTCTGGTCACTATCCTCCACTTTGCTCCCAGGAAACCCTTCCTTGACCATTTTCAGTTCTTGTTTCATGAAGATTTCATGAACAACCCCTGCCTCCCATGCTAAGTGGGTCTCAGGCCTACCTGACGGGGTTTCATGTTTACCTAGTTGCAGAGATGACTAATTGATGAAGATTAGTTCAGAGATGAATTCGAGCTTGGATCAAAGCTGTTAAGGACCAACCAAATAGCTCAGTGGATTAGAGGACCTGCAAGCAGGCACAGAGGCTGGGGGTTCCATCCCCAGTCCTTCTGTGCTAGCCACACCCCCAGAGTGCACTGAGATAGCAATTGAGACTGGGTGTGGTGGTGTACACCTTTAATACCAGCTCATAGGAGGTTGTAAACAGGCGGATCACTACAAGTCTGATCTAGTAGTGAGACCCTGAACTCCCTGTAGACCCTTCTCTACAAAATACAAAAAATCAAAAATAAAGCTGTTGATAAATGTTGAGACTTGTGATACTCCAGAGACATAGTAGCTAAGCACAAGGGGAAATGTCACCTTTCTGTTAGCTTTGAACATAGAAAGACTTAAGTTATGATGCTTCCACCATGCTACCATGGAGCATAAAACCAAAGCCAATATATGTTCAATAAAGTATTGCTGAAAAAAAGAAGGAGAGAGACACCCAGGTTGTGGAGAGGCTCGGAAATAGCACTACAGACCCAAGAGATGCTGCAGCCGGAGTGCGTGGCCAAGATTGGCTTCGTATGCTTCTTCCAGGCCCTGCTGGAGAAGCCAACCACCTAGGTGCACCTCTTTGACCATGGTGACTTCTACACAGTGCACAGTGAGGATGCACTGCTGGCGGCCCATGAGGTGTTCAAGACACAGGGATGATCAAGCACATGAGGCCGGCAGGAGCAAAGAAGTTATGCTTAGCAAAATGAAGTTGGAGTCCTTGGTAGAAGATCTTTTTCTGGTTCACCAGTATCAAGTGGAAGTTTCTAAGAATAAAGCTGGAAGCAAGGCACCCAAGGAAAACAATTGGTATTTGGCATTGAAGGCGTCTTCTGGCAGTCTTCCTCAGTTTGAAGACATTCTCTTTGATTACAATGACACGGCACTTCCATTTGTGTGGTGGGGCATTAAGATGTCTTTGGTTGATGGTCAGAGACAGTTTGGAGTTGGGTACGTTGACTTCACACAGAGGAGGTTCAGACTGTGTGAGTTCCCTGATAACGACCAGCTCTCCTGATTCAGGTCGGACCAAAGGAATGTGTCTTACCTGGGGGAGAGACTGCTGGGGACATGTGGAAGCTGTGGCAGAGTATTCAGAGAGCAGGAATTTTGATCACCAAAAGAAAAAGAGCTGACTTTTCTACAAAAGACATCTACCCGGACCTCAACTGGTTGTTAAAAGGCAAAAAAGGAGAGTAGGTGAACAGTGCTGTCTTGCCTATAATGAAGAATCAGTTTGCAGTTTCGTCGCTGTCTGTAGTAATCAAGTCCTTAAAGCTCCTGTCAAATGATTCAAATTTTGGGCAGCTTGAGCTGATGACTTTTGACTTCAACCAGTACATGAAACTGGACATTGCTGCAGTGCAAGCCCTTAATCTTTTCCAGGGTTCTGCTGAAGATACCACTGATTCCCAATCTCTGGCTACACTGCTGAACAAATGCAAAACCCCTCAAGGACAAAGGCTGGTGAGCCAGCAGATTAAGGAGCCTCTCATGAGTAAGAACAAAACAGAGAAGAGATTAAACTTGGTGGAGGCTTTTGTAGAAGATGCAGAATTGTGGCAGAGTTTACCAGAGGATTTACTTCACTGACTCCCAGATCTTAACCGGCTTGCCAAGGAATTTCAGAGGCAAGCTGTGAACTTGCAAGATTGTACTGGCTCTATCAGGGTATAAATCAACTCCCTCACATTATAAAAGCCCTGGAAAATTATGAAGGAAGACACCAGGCATTGTTGTCAGAGGTATTTGTGTCTCCCCTTGTTGACCTTTGTTCAGATTTCTCCAAGTTTCAGGAAATGATAGAAACAACTTTAAATATGGATCAGGTGGCAAACCATGAATTCCTTTTTGTAAAACCTTCCTTTGACCTGAGCCTGAATGAACTGAGATAAATAATGGGTGACTTGGAAAAAACGATGCAGTCCACATTAATAAGTGCAGCTCGAGAGCTCCAATTGGGTCCTGGCAAACAGATTAAGTTGGATTCCAGTGCACAGTTTGGATATTACTTTTGTGTAACCTATAAGGAAGAAAAAGCCCTGCCTAACAATAAAAATTTTAGTACCGTGGATATACAGAAGAACGGCGTTAAATTTACGAACTGTAAGTTGTCCTCTCTGAATGAAGAACATACTGAAAATAAAGGCGAGTATGAGGAAGCCCAGGATACTATAGTTAAAGAAATCATCAATATATCTTCAGGCTATGTAGAACCCATGCAGGCCCTTGACAATGCGCCAGCTCAGTGAGGTGCTTTTGTCAGCTCCATTCATGCATCCGATGGCACACCCCTGCCCTACGTGCTGCCCGTCATTTTGGAGAAAGGACAAGGAAGAATCACACTGCAAGTGTCCAGACATGCTTGTGTGGAAGTTCAAGATGAAGTTGTGTTTATTCCATATGATCTGCACTTCGAAAAAGACAAACAGATGTTTCAAATCATTACTGGCCCCAACAGGGGAGGTAAATCCACCAAACTGGGGTGACAGCACTTGTGGCCCACATTGGCTGCTTTGTGCAGTGTGAGTCTGCAGAGGTGCCCATCGTAGAATGCATCTTGGCGTGGGTGGGGGCTGGTGACAGATAGTTGAAAGGAGTTTCCATGTTCACCGCTGAGATGCTGGGACTACTTCCATCTTCAGGTGTGCAACCAAAGATTCTTTAATAATCACCAATGGATTGGGAAGAGAAAACTTCTACCTGCAATGGCTTTGGCTTAGTGTGGGCTATATCAGATACATTGCGACAAGGATTGGTGCTTTTTGCCAATTTGCAATCCACTTTTGTGAACTGACTGTGTTAGCCAGTCAGGTACCAGCTGTTACTCATCTGCATGTCACAGCACTGACCACTGATGAGCCCCTAACCATGCTGAATCAGGTGGAGAAAGGTGTCTGCAATCAGAGTTTCAGGATTTACATGGCAGAGCTTGCTGATTTCGCCCGACATGTGATAGAATGCGCCAGACAGAAAGCCCTGGAACTAGAGGAGTTCCAAAGCATCAGAGCAGTGCAGGGGCACGGCGATGGGGAGCCTGCAGCCAAGCAGTGCTTCCTGGAACGGAAGCAAGATGAAAAAATCATTCCAGAGTTTCTGTCCAAGGTGAAGCAAGTTCCTGTCTCTGAAATGTCAGAAGAAAACGTCACAAACAAGTTAAAAGAACTTAAAGCTGAGGTGATGGCAAAGAATAACAGTTTTATGAATGAAATCATTTCACCAATAAAAGTTACTATGTGCGAAAACTCCAGTAGATGGAAGACAGTATTGAAGCTCTCATGCATTTGTATTGTTTTACAGTAACCCTTTTTCAAGTGTTGACTACAAGTGCCTTTGGGATATCAATTGAAATATGGAGTAATGCTTTATCTCAGTACGTTTTCAGAGACCTTTGAAGGTGAAGAGTGTAACTGATGACCATTTAAGTGAACCCAGGCAGTAGTAAGCATTAGCTGAATTTTATAAATAAAGCTCCTATAGTTTGTGGCATTTGAGATGTTCTGCATTTCTTTACAGTAGTTTTTTGTTTGTTTGTTTGTTTGTTTGTTTGTTTTTTTTTGCATGTGAGTACCATAGACCTTGTAAAAATAAAGAATTTTTTGTCCCCAGGGTTTCGGGGGTGGTAGGGAAGAAGGAAAGAAAGAAGGTTCAACAACCACTTTCAGTGACTAAATGCCGAGCCTATGGAACCTTTCCGTGATGGTCAGCGCTCAGCAGAGTAGGAGCTGAAGACTTCCCTGGTACGCATCCTGCACCCTGCCCTCAGCCCACCCACCTCAGTGCCACCCAGTGGACATTGCTTTCACTTACTGATGTTGAACTCCTGTGCAAACAATTGAGTCAATGACTAATAGTTTAAAGGCATACCTCATTGAAAGATATTTCTGCGTTCTTATTTGGATTCAGTAAGGGTTTGAGTCATGATGTGGGCTTTTAGAGCTTGTGACTGATTCATAACCTCCTTATGGGTGGGAGTGCTATACCTGTCCTAGGGTGAGAAGCCTGCATACAGTATAAGGGAGGAAAAGAGGTTCGCTTCTCCCCCCATTTTTTTGCTCTGTTTGATTTTGCTGTCTTCCGCCTCCATGAACCATCACTCTTTTGCCATGTCACCCTGCTTTGAGGCCAGGTGGTTATGGACTGAAACCTCCACTGACTATTAGCTAAATAAAGCTTTCTTTCTTTAACCTTAGGCATGAGGTATTTTGTCTCAGCAATGAGATGAAAATAGCTAAGATATATACAACCCACATATAACTTTATATATGCATGAGAATGTGTGTTAGGAGCTTAGAATAAGGTGGATTTTGAATGATGAAATTGATAGTCTCATTTATCATTTCAAAAACAATGATTGGAAGTTTAAGATGCTTCCAAAAATCAGAGAAATACTATTAGGATAAAATCAAAGATAGCAAAGATTCCACTGGGCTGTAGCATTTTCCCATCTCCATGTGATAGACTAGAGCTGACTTTACTAACTCATGAAAGCCAGTTGATTTTACGGGAACAGAGAAAGTCAGTTGCTAACCACAATCATCATTAAAAGTCATCTTATTTAAACTTTAACCAACTAACTTACATTTACAGCAAAGGTAGTAAAAATATAAACCTATCATTTCCTTATGATTTTATTATACATGATTACTATTATCACCTTCAAGGTCATTTATGTCTATAACTGTGGTGGCCACAGTACGGTGGTGAACTACTGGCCATGAGTCTTCACCTCTGTCTCCACGTTCAGTTACATCCACTGGAGGCCTGAAATCTACCATGGCAGGAATATTTACACCATGGAAATCAGCAAGTGCTACCATCCAGGGCTCAGTTTATTGCTCCATCGATGGTCAGACCTAAGAAAATGATGGAGGAACTGTGAGTGATGCCAAATAAAATTGTGTCCTATCTCCAGCAATTACAGTTGTGAAAGCTCAGAGTGTTTTTGAAAACCGTGATTTGCATCAGCAGAAGAGCTATGCATCTAGATGAAGTTCCAAAATGCGTCTTTGTTGTTTTGCTGACTGAAAATATCCACCAATACACCCTGTGCTCTGTATAACTACTAAGAGGACAACAATATACATAGTGTCAAGTGCTGGAAATATACTAACATGTTTTGAAACTGTCACATTGTTATTTCTTATTAAATGAAATAAAAAATTTTTTAAAAAAGAAAATATCTACCAACATTTATCTAATAACTACAAATGTTCAATGATTGTGAACATAGTTTAACTAGGGATACAAAGATTTGGCAAAATTAAAGAATATATTATAAATATATGGAATTTGTAATATAAAGTGTTGTAAATTTTAATTTCATTACTTATAGTGTGCCACATACCTTTATATCAGTTAAAATTGATAATAAATTCATGTATATCATTTTCCTACATTTTCTTTTCAGCAAACTTTTAAAATTATTTCTATTAATAATAATTATATTATTAATTGCTCACCCTGTCCTCGCATATATCTTGTCCCATGTAAATGGAGCCACTTTGTAATTTGGATTTACATGCAATTTCTTGTGTGGGAGATTTTATAATGTATAACCATAAATCCACACATAACTTTATAAAAGTTTTTATGAGGGATTATCCTCAAGGCAAAGAATGATTATTATGAGAATGACATACTTCTCCCCTGCTGAATATGACTAACTTAACTGGTTTTTTAATAAGTTTGCATATGCTAATAACCCTTTTCATTTAGGTCTGCAGTAATTCCTTTCCATGATAAACCATGTTAATTACAACATAAATGATAAATATTATCTCCATGCAGCTCATGTTTTATGCTCTTGCAGTGGAGGTGTGTATT
Organism: Capromys pilorides; assembly: GCA_004027915.1. Lineage (NCBI taxonomy): Eukaryota > Metazoa > Chordata > Mammalia > Rodentia > Capromyidae > Capromys > Capromys pilorides. Next base: position 5,881 of record PVKN010016386.1, on the reverse strand, counting down.
ATTTTGCAAAAAGGCACAACAAGCATAGCATGGGTCAGTGTATAAATCAAGAAAGGGGCTCTCATTTGTGTCCACAATGATAATTACCATCAGACACAAAAGAAAGCTTGCTAACTGTTAAAAACAAACGTACATGGAAGTGTCATTTTGACAGGCTTTCACACTCATGACATAGCTCCTCAGATGTTTCCATTTATGTCACTAGGATGTCAAAGCTCTTTTATTTTCGTATGATAGAAAAGCATTGGATTTTTAATTCTTTCTAGAGTAAAAGAGCACCAAATATTTGAATTCTGTCTTCCAACATTTTAAAATAGTGTGAAGATTATTCTGGCTGTACTTAGTGCAGTGCTCCTCTTTAGCATTCTGGATCCCTCTGCTGAGAGCCCCATAGGAGGCAAGAACAACGTGCAGACCAGGTTGTTCTCCATGGTAGGAGAGGCCTTTGAATCAATGAGAGTCTGCAGAAGTGATCCTCCCTCCTGATCTACACTGCTGGGCTGTAACAAGCCTGTCGCACGTGAGTACCAGCTAATTTTTCAATTCAATCCCAGCATGTTGACTAGGTTGAGTGTGCACAGCTGGCCTCCTGAATTCTTTTACAGGAAATTTTCCACTTGGATTTTCCAAAAGTAAGGCACTTTCCTGGAGAGTATTGTGTGTTTGGAGTTTATTTTCTCCACCATTTTGACAAAACCTATGTCTGCTAGACTTCTGGGCACCAAGAATACAGTCTCTTTCCAGGCTTTTTGTGTCTGCCCGATGTGTTTCGGGGACACAGTTGGCTCTGGAATAGCTCTTCATCTGTGTCTCCATGATGACGACCAGCTGAACGCGAGAAAATAACTCAATCAGCTGATTGTTGTATTTAAACAACCCAAACAGTTTGGGCAGATTTTCTTCCTCCTCCCATTGGCTGACTATTTGGAGGCTGTGTTGATATAGACTTCACTAAGTGTAAGGCTGAGCATGGCAGAACTGATTAAGTTTAATACGATGGCAAAAGACGAGCTGAAATTGAGCTCCACACTACAAATTGTACTTAAATAATAATATACAATGGTTTGTTCCATGAGGAGAAAAGCCAAAAGCTGCGACAGTTTCATTGCTATCCTCCCACAGAATAGCTTTTTTCGTTGTTACTGGGAATCAAACTCAGTGCCTTGTGTTTGCCAGGTAGGCATTTAAGCCACTGACCTATCTCCCCAGCCCTTCTTACTTCTTAAAGTAACTGACTTGTTCACTTCACATGTCGCTGTCCAGCCACTGAAATAGTGTCTAATATGAGGGCTAGCAGCTTTCTGAACTCACTTTTTACACTAAAATCTTATCTTTGCTCATAGGTATCCAACTGCTATGGATATCTACTAGCAATCTGGAAGGAATTCAGGGATGTGTTTTTAGGTAGAAAAAAAAATTATTTAGTGAGACAAAATAGCTTCACTGACAATAATAAAACCCTTACTATAAAATATATCTGACAATAACACCAATAATAGTACCATGATGATTAATGTTTTGTGTTAATTTGACTGGGAGATCAGGAGCTCAGATATTTAGTCCAAATTGTTCTGTTTCTGAAATGGTGTTTTTGGTTTTTTTTTGTTTGTTTGTTATGTGTTTAGTACAGGGTCTACAGAGTCTCACTACACAGATCAGACTCATAGTGATCATCCTGTTTTCAGCCTCCCAAGTGCTGGGATTACAGGCTTGCACAACAAGGCCCAGTCTCAGTTACTGTCTCAGCACGCCTCAGGGGCAGGGCCAGCACAGCCTGTAGAGGATCAAACCCCATTCCCTGTGCTTGCCTAAGCAGACCCTTTTAACTGCTAAGCTATCTACCTGGCCAGCCCTGAAATGGTGTTCTTGAGAAATTGACATGAATACACTATATCACGCAGGTTGTCTCTTGTAATGTGGGTGAGTCCCATCCAATCAGTTGAAGATCTAAACAGAATAAAAGACTACACCTGTTGCAAGCAGAATTGTCCCCTGAATGGCAACACCTGTTCCTCCTGCTTCTCAAGCAACCTCCAGACTTCAGATTTAAACAGCAGATTTTGGACTTTTCAGCCGCCACAGCCACATGAGCTACTTCATTCATGATAACAACCATATTATTATAAATACAGCTAGATGTCCTAGTCATTGCTTCTCTGGACAACTGAATAACACAATGACCATTTTATATTGACCAGATCTTACCATGCTCATGGTGCTATTGCCATAATTTCTACCACTTTTGACTTACTGACAAACATTCCCTGAGGAATAAGACTAACACCCTTCAGACTTTACTTCTCATTACGCCCATGTTATGTATGAAAAACTGGTTCAAAGCAGAGAAATTGTTTTGTCTGTTGTACTAAACTAATTCACAATCAAGCCAGGGCCTGAAAATAAATATATATTTTGTGTTTATGTATTTATTACTACACCATTTATTATGGCTCACACAGATCCGTGTGCTCTTCTGCATTGCCCTGATTTCCCTGCAGGTAACGTGAGCTGTGCAAACAGTGCTGCCCAGGGCCACTCGAGTGGATGTGGAGTGTGACCTATGGACCAAGGAGAGCAAGGACACCTGCTTCATTTCTCTCCTCCTGGCTGGTGTCGTTCCAGTTGGCATGGTTACAAAATGAAAGGAGCCAGGCTGCTGAGTCATCTTCTGGAAAAAAGCCACAGAACAAAGTCATCGAAGCCTCAAGAAACTCTGAAGTAGAAAGGAAAGCTCAAACTGGGCCAAGCCACTGAGGTGGAAGGTCATTTGGTACCATCGCAAGTGGCATGCCTACCAGACTCCAGATTATACCAGTATGAAATACTATATAGTGCTAAGCAATTAAAGTATAATGATAAATTTCTGTATATAATATAGCATAGTGAGGCTTCGGAATCTGATGATTCAACTCAAATCCCAGTTCCACTAGGATTAGCGTTTGAACAGGTGACTGACATTGGGAAACTGCTAAACCACTCTGTTTTCATGCATGCAGTAGAGATTATCAACAATAGAGTGAGAGGTTGTGTTGATCAAATGAGTAGATATACCCAAAGCTAAATGTTAGTATATAGTAAATGTATAAAATATAAACTGTATGTAAAAATAATTTACCAATGCAAAATAAATGGTTTTGCTATCATTCATGTACATTCATTAAATAAACAGTAGACATGCTTAATGAAACTGTATAGTCAATGCTAAATTAGGTTTTGGGGAATACAAGATGAATGAAACATGGTTCTTTTTCATACAGCTCATAAAATTCTATTATAGAGGTTTGCCATATTAATGAGATTAATGATAAAATTCAACAAGCATCACAAAGAACCATTTTCTGGTGTTTGCAACTATGTCTTGTTTCTGAAAAATATTTCTAGTGCCTTCTGGAATGCCTTTGGAGAGCTTTGGGCATGATTTGCATAGTCTACACTACTCATATGGACAGAGCAAAGATCTTGCAATTTTCTCCTTGGCTTCAGTTTCTCCTCCTCCAACCAGTCTTAGGCTGTGACCTAGATATATATTTGATGAAACTATTCAATGTTTACATCTTTGATATATGTCTATTACCTGCAGCATAGAGTACTACATTGACATGTGCATGCCTACTATGGCTGGGGAGTTAGATGACGTTGTAAGTATGAAGCAGTTTATGATTTACAAAGTACAGAACATTACACATACACATTATGTATAGAACAATATTATATTATTATATTGGAAGTGCTTCTCAAGTGGTTTTATTTATTTTTCTTTCTGGTATTGGACCTCAAACCCAACATGAGTAGCTACACGTCCAGCCTGCTTCGCAACTTTAGCAAGGGAAAACAAGTTCTCCTGGTGATATTATTAAATACATGTTCACTCAGAGATCTTTCTTCAGTAAAGAGATGAACAATTTGATTTTTTACTAAGCAGGCCTGGGGAGATAGCTTGGCAGTCTAAGTGCCTGCCTGCCAAGCACAAAGACTCGGGTTAGACCACAGATATCACATGCTGTGGAAGCTCTGCCACATCAGGTGTGCCATGCTGGCCACTGAATCTAGACATGGTGGCACGTGCCTGTAATCCCTGCGCTGAAGAGGCTGAAATAGGAGGATCACTATGAGTGAGAGCTATGTGGTGAGACCCTGTATCAAATAAATTAATAAAAAGATTTAAAATAAATAAAAAGTTTAAAAAACTGACTTTTTTTTTTACCAAGCAACCTAAGTATTTCTGATGCAGACTATTTATGGACTACACTTCGAAAAATGTTGATGTAAGAATTATGAACTTCAGACAGAAAGATCTAGAAAATGTAAACACCTCTTAGCCAAGTGAAAATATACCTTGATCAACAAAGAACGGTGGTACATGCCTGCCATTCCAGCACTCTGGGTGGCCCAGGCAATAGGATCACAAGTTCAAGGTCACCCCATGCAATTTAGTGACTTATTGAGAACTTCCTTACCTCAAAGTAAAATCTAAGAAGCTGTGGCTATAGCGCAACGCAATACAGGGGTTTTTATGGTTTGTGTCTAGTTGTCCCCCCAAAGTCACACACAGTCATGGAGTGGGGACTTCCAGAGTTTGAGATTAACTCATGATCCACTGGGATTATGGGTGATGCACTGGGATTATAGGTTTTAGTACTGCTGGGATTATGGGTATGAGTGCTACGCCCAACCTGGGGCAGAGAGCCCGAATACAATATAAGAGAGACAGAAAGCCAGACTCTCTCTCTTGCTGTTGTTGGCCTGTTGCCATTGTTGCAGTTTCACCTCCACGAACTGGATACTCTCTGCCCTGTGCCACTCAGCCTTGAACCCAGCCTAGCAGGGACTGAAACCTCGACAACTGTGAGCTGAATAAACCTATCCTTTCCACATTTTGGGTGTCAGGCATTTGCCCCAGCAATGAGAGAACAGTAACTATGACAGGTATTATGGTTTATGCATAGGTGTCCCCCCAAAGCCTCATGCGGTCATGGGGTGGCTTCTGGAATTTGTAAGTGATTATTGTGGGTTTGGATGCTGCACCTCCCCTGGGGCAGGTGATTTGCATTTCAATGTAAGGTAGGAAGAGAAGTTAGCTGCTTGAGCTGCTGCTAGCTCTCCCAGGGCTCTTGCTCTTAGCTGCCACCATGGAAGGTTGCCCTCTGCCTGTGCCACTCTGCCTTGGAGCCAGCTGAATATGGACTGAAACCTCCAGTAACTGTACACGAAATAAACCTTTCTTCCCTAATTTGAATGTCAGGTATTTGTCCCAGCAACCAGAGAAGAGTAACTAAGACAACAGGGATTCAATCCCCATACCGTGGGAGTACGTGTCATGACCAACATGGAATAATGAAATGTATCTAGTTTTGATTAATATCAACTTTTCTATTTCTATCATAATTTTTTAAAATGAAAAATTGTTCCCTGACTGTTAGCAAATTGGACATAGATGTACTTATTAGACCCAGAAAAATTTATTCAGAGACCCAGAAAATTTCACGGGCTTTCATCTCATTTAGTCCTTAAGAAAAATAAATAGATTTACTCTGACTAGGAAGGTAAGAAAACTGAGAGTCAGCTTGTAGAAATGATTGTAGGCATTGTTAATATATATATATATATATATATATATATATATATTTCAAATCCTTGGTATATCTGGAATGGAATTCAAGAACTTTTATGTTGAACAAGAAATCTGTGTATTTTCCGTCTCACATGACTGTCTTGCAAACAGAGCCAGGAACAGCAAGAAGCCAGCCTGGGAGGAAGCTCCTGAGGTGCGAGGGTGGTTGCTTTCACTCTCCATGAGACGCAGCTGAGAGATCGATATTTTCCCATTATCAGTTCTGCCTGCGGACACTCTTGTATCTGAATCATTGAAAATATCACCCTC
>PVKN010016385.1:0-17925 GCA_004027915.1 Capromys pilorides | reverse complement strand
CAGTCTGTTCTGTGGAGCAGGTGCACTCTGCAGCCTGTAGCCCTGCCTTGCATGATGTTTTTTGCCTGGTGAGAGCAGGGAGGGCAGGGTCAAGGAGGGAAGGAGAAAGCCCTAGAGGGTTCCTGGCCCCAGCTACTTTGAGCTCACAGGCCACCTCCCAGCCACTCCTGGCGCTCCCGACCTGACCTCCTGGGCTGATGTGCAACCCAGGTGAGTGGGCTTCTCTGTGTGGGAGCCTGGTGGCTCACACTCTGAGGTCCTGCTGCCTTCCCAGCCCTGCTCCAATCTGGCGGCTGCGGCTGCGTGCACCTTGGGTTCTCAAGGCCACCTGATCAGGCACAGACAGGCATGAATGCTCCGAAAGGAAAGACTCTGTGCTCAGGAGCGCGCCCTGCGGCGGCTACAGTGCCCACACTCTCCGCACCATAGCCTTTGAGCAGGAGGTGCGCACACCGAGACCAGTAAGCCAGTTGGACCAGCTCATTACTCTGGCTACGCCATTCCCAGAGGAGGTTCTGGAGATCCTGCAGGGCTGGCTGCTGAGTCGGGAGAGCCTGAGTGTCCCGGAAGCTGCCCCAGAGGCCACAAGCATGCGTGCTAACTGTGCTCTGTCTAGTTATAACACAACGCACAAGCTAGCAGGTGTATTATTTGGCATACTGGGATCGAACCCAAGGTTCCTCACTGAGTTGAACCTCTTGCCGCTCCCACCCCCTCTGAGATAGTTTCACTAAGTTCCTAAGTTGCACAGGCTGGGAATTCCAGCTGTGATCCTCCTGCCTCAGCCTTCCAGAAAGCTGGGATTACAGGCGTGTGTCACCATGACTGGCTCACAAAGTATTATTAAAGCCATTTCACACACGCATGGGGTAGGGGATGACATTCAGTGTGAGGCAGGGGGGTGGAGGGGAGTTGCCTTTTGTTGATCCAGGTAAAAACACAAGTAGTCTACCAACAGGATCCTGGAATCTCCTGAGATCACAACTCTCACGGCAGCTCTTTGTCACATCATCAACAAAACAGAGAGGGAGTACAGGCAGTCAAGTTACTGTGTTGGCTGCGGCCACTCACCTCTCTGGTAAGAGCCGAAGTCAGGCCTTGGGAGGAGGGAGCCCTGCAGTGGGGACATCACAGGGCAGGAGCTTGTAGGCAGGAGCTGTAAAACAGAGCTGAGAATATCAGGTGTCCCCTCAGTCATTCAAAGGTACCCTGGGTTCCCTTCCTTCAGTGGAAGAGGCCCGGAGAGGTTGCTCCCAGAGTGCACCCTTTCCCGGGTGGGGATAGGGGTCCCTTCTAGGCCACAGCCTGCATGGGGAGGGCACGGGGGAGGCCACCAGCAGGTGAGACCCTCTGCCCCTTCAGAGCTGGGGGTGCCAGCACTTCTTGGACAGCTGCTCTCAATCGAGCTTAATCTACCCCAGCGTCTCCTTTACAGTGACACTGAGTCCAGAGATTTAGGACATGCCAGAGTGAGGACCCCTGAGTATCTTCTGGAAGCATCAGCTGTTAGGAACTATGATGGTCATGAAGCACCAACAGGGTCTCAAGGCAGCTGCCTTTGCTCTCAGCCCGCAGCTTCAGTGCGAGGCAAGTCCAACCAGACCCTGCCTTCTTCAAATCTGGGACCCTTGTAGCCAGCTCCCCTCGACAGCCAGTAGAGAACATTACATCTGTGTCCTCCTGCTGGGTGCTCATTGAGGTCTTGAATCTTTTCTCAGTTTGGGACCCAGTGAGTGTGGCCTAGGGAGGTGGGTAGGCATGGGCACTGTGTGACATTTCGGGCAGCTTGTGGGCTTTGACTCTCTCCAGTGGGTTATCCAGACACTGTGTGCACTCCCAGCCTCCAGAGCCATGTGACCTGGGCACCCTACGCAAGGCACTTTATTTGCATATTTTACCTCATTTTCCTGTGGCCCCTGGAGAGACAGCTACTATTGTCTGCATCTAACTCAGAAGATGGATGTGGTTTCTGTCCCCATCTTACAAAGAGGTGAAAGTCACTTGTGAAGGACAAAGCATACTGAATCATAGGTATGGGTATCTCTCCCCTAACCTCCACTGCCCTTGTGAAACGCAGAAGTAACTTTTTAAACTCAGTCCTGGATGCCTCTGGGTCTTCTACTCTAGTGCTGCAAATCAGAAACTGCCACTTCTAGGGATAGGAAAGACACCAGTAGGGTGTCTGAATGCCCTAGTACCAGGGAATTTCTGTAACCTTTCCCAGCTCCATCCCTTGGGCGGTTCACCACCAGGAGGGAACTAGCAACAGTCCACATTTTAAAATTTTAGCCTACACAGTCAAAAAAAAAAAAGATGACCTGCATTATTATGAGGATAATCCACGCAGGAGGAAGAAGATGCATCTGCAGGAAAGCTTGAAATTTTTACACACAGTCCCCAATGGAGAACCAAAGGGATTCAGGAGCTAAAAACATTAAAAAAGGGGGCCCCTCTCTCTACCTCTGTACTCAGGCAAGAAGCCTAGCTCTCCCAAGCTTCACTGGGAGGTGCTTTTTCTGTAGTCAAACGACATTAATATACCTTTCCTTCAATGAAAACTCTGTAAAAGATAACCTCCATTTAAAAAAAACCATATTATTGGACTTGAGGTGAAATAATTTTTAAAGAAAGTACAACAAATATAGGCTTTTAAGAAAGAGATCCAGGGATATAGCTGTTACTCCTAGCTGCCGGAGGCAGCAAACATACCAGCTTTGGCATAGGATGGGCAGTAAGAAAGGGACTAAGGCCAGAAAGTAGATGAGACAGATCTTTTACAAAAACAACCCCAGGTTCCTAGTCATCCAGACTTCCATCCAACTTGCCGTCTAACTCACCCCAACAAGAGAAAAGGCCTGAGGAATGTCTCCCTGTGCGTGTTCACACAAAAAAACTGGGGTTTGACCAAAGAGAGAGGCAGGGGAGTGCCGTTAGGCTCTCAGAACACCTAACTCATGCGGGGAGCAAAAACTAGGTTGCTGGCGGGATGTGGGTGGAGAGGCTGACCAGAGAGGGGCTCCACTGTCACACAGATGGAGCCTGAGAGGAAGTTCTAATTAGCACAAGCCAGCACTTCCATTAATAGCTCTCCCCCGACTCTGGATGCCACCGAAGGCTGCCAAGTTGGAAGGTGTGAGGCTCACCTGTCCCTGGCTCATTAACAGACTTCAGTGAGAACAGGGCCCTTTTCCTGCAGAAAGACCAGCCCCAACCTGTGACCCTCCCCCAAATCTAATTACGCTTTGACAGGGGGCCCAGCTAGGAGGTGAGTATTTAAGCCAAGTCCAATATTCCTAGACTCACACTCAACCAGGCCTTGGAAGACAGTTTCCTCTAGAGTTGAATTCTTTTTTAAAAATGTCAGCACACATTGCATTTCTATGAAACTCTAGATAAGAAAAAGTAAACTATGGACAAGAGACAGCAGAAGTGGGAAGTGGGTAGGGATTGGCTAGGAAGGAGGCTTGAGAGAAGTTTCAAGGGGCAGGGAAATGCTATTGTGGGGGTCTGTTACACGGTGCGAAGGTATTTGTCAGAGCTGATGGCGCTGTATTCCTTTAGCCTATTACTAGATGGAAATTACAGCCCTAGGAATACTGCATATACATATAAGGGTTATGTACGTGTCTCTGTAGATCGTATACAAAGGTCTAGGCTGCTGGCTGATCATCTGTACTCTGTGATCTCCTTGATGTAAAGGTTCACACCCTTTTCAAGGGTCACAGTGGAAAAAGGGGCCAGGGCAGATGGGGAGACAGAGCTGTGCACATCTCGAAATACAGGTCCTTGGCTGGCCCAAGTGGGGAGCAAGAATGTCTGAATTGAATCAATTAGCTGCAGAAAACTTCAGAAAAGATGTAAGGCCCTTCATAAAAACAAAGCCCACTCCTTAATCCCCAAAGGCAATCCTCTTCCCCATTCCCATGGCCATTCCTCGGTAAACAAAGAAATCCCTCCTTCCACATCCACACCTCAATATTCATTATGAGCTGACATTTGAGGCACATTCCAGCCTCCCAGAATGCCCCAATGACTGAGAACCCTAGGGCACAGGCCAGAGGGGTAGAGGGGTGCGCTTGGCGCTCTCTCTCTCTCTCTCTCTCTCTCTCTCACCTTTCTCTCCACACCTCCACAGCCTGTTCTTTCTTTCCTCCTCCCTTTCTTCTTTTCTTCAAATTAGTGAATAAGCAAACACAAACCAAGCAAATCAAAGCAAAGACATCACTAACTCTACTTTGTTCATTTATTTTGACAAGTACAGTTTAATTTTAATTATTTATGATAATACCTCATAGTACAAGACAAAACGTGCTGGGGTATATCTGGTAACATTAATGAAGCCTGCCTAATAGGAACCTTCAGCACCCAGCCTGGAGAGCTACCTGCTGGAGAGGTGGGGTGACACCACTGGTCTGTGGTAGGGTTTGCAATTTTTTGTGGAGGCAGGGAGGGGAGAACTTAATGGGTTTGAGGATTAGCGGAGGGAAAATTAACCTGATTCTAGAGAAGAGGCAAATATGTAAGCCCATAATCGTGTCTCGATGTGGATGGACTGTGTGTATTTAAACACCGAGAAAGCACACTTGGCGATAAGAAGGCCCAGGCGTGCACACATGCCACATGCATATTTACACATGAATCTCAAATGTGCAAATCAGCAGAGGCCCAAAGAAATTAGGCTCTGGGCAATTAAAAATTGAAATAAAAATAGAAAAGGGGGTACACAGAGTTCTGTATCTCTTCAGACTACCTTTCTCCCACTATCACAAGCCTCAAGGAAGCAAACACAGGGAAAAATTTAGAAGATAATGGAAAGGTAGGCTGCCCCTCCAGCTGGTGATTACACGGGAACGCTCCCCTTTTCACAAATCAACACACAATGAGCGCACAATGAAATACAGCTCATGGGCCACACCGGGTCATTTCAAATAGGGTTGGGACTGAGGTGTAGCTCAGTGGTAGAGGGAGCACTCGCCTAGCATTCCTGCAAAAGGCCCTTGGTTCGAGCACCAACACCACAAAAATAAATGAGGACTGATTCTTTGAAACATCCACTCTGATAACTAATGCAAGCATATGATTCTGTATGTAGGCTACACACACACAGAGAACCGAGTACATTTTATCTACATCTGTGCAATAACTGGGTCCAAAAAAACAGATAGGTATCTGGTATACCTCAAGATCTAAGCTGTAAAGCATTTGCATTAAAATGACCAACAGCAAAAACTAAGTCATGATAAAATTAACACTTGACTTCTGAGTCTAAGACTATAAGAAACACAGGATTCTATTTTAAAAAAGAAAGGTACCAAGAGCTTTCTGTTTGTCATCTCTGCAGTGCCTGCCCACACCGAAGACAGTTTAAGGATATTTTAGGAGACAGCTGAGGCACTCCCTGCCTCCGGGGCAGGCGAGGATTTGCTCAGAATTGAAAGGCCTAGGTTTGGTCCAGCCCCTGGGGCGAGAACTGTGAACTTTGCCCTTCTAGTTTATTTTACTGATGATCCCAGCGGGGCAGCCAGTTCTCCTCAACTAAGGGGCTCCAGGGCTACGGAGGAGGCTCCGTTCCCGGCACAGCCCTGTGTGCCAGTTTATTAACGAGGGTCCAAAATGTGCCCATCCCTAAACCCAGGTGCCCCTGCAGATCACAACTCTCTTGCCTCTGAGCAGGAGTATCTTGGTCATGGGTCCCAGGCACCTGGCTCCTAGCTTTTCTTTCACGCCTGGCCCTGTGCTCTTCCAACCCTGCTCCTTAAAGCCAAGGCCTGGCTCTGGCGTGGGAAAGGCAGCTTGGAGCTTTTCACAAATCCAGTATCCCCTTGAACCAAAACCAATTAGCCTGGCCCAAGGTCCTGTCATTGAGGCTCTGGCCCTCTTTTCAAACCCCTGCGGCTCAATTGCGGTGAGGGGCTGGCCAGTGAATGCAGGGACCACTTAAAGTGGTGCTTAAGCCGGACCAGGCTGGAAGGAAGGAGCCAGTGCTCCAGGAGCTGCAGCGGCCCATTCTCAGCGCCACTGACCAAGGTTTTGTCTCAGCCTCAGCCCCCACCCTGGCTCTATTTTGAACTGCTCTCCTCTCCTCTCAAATTCCTAGCTGTCTGGAGAAGCCAAAAGCTGGCTCACAGGAAGCTGGGAGACACCCAAACTTGGCTGCTCTGGACAGAAGGGGCATCCCCAGGTTTTGAGACCTGCCCCCAAAGGTCTTGCCCTCCCTTAAGGGAGGAAGTGCTAACAATGATAGACCACCCACTGTATACTCAGCGCATGGCATAGACGGCTCTGCACAGCTGCCCATTCTCTGGATGAAAAAACTAAGACTGGGAGGAGCGACTTGTCCCAAATCACAAGGCTTAGTAGTAAGGCAGTTTGGGGGAACACCCTGGGGCCTCCCGAATACCACTCTCTCAGGAACAGAGAGAAAAAGGTGAGAAATAAGACTGAAAAATGGATTGAGACGGACCTTTGGACCAAGACGAGAAAGACCAAAGCAAGCTCACCCTCCAGGGCTAGAAAAACTCACAGAAAAGCAGCTCCAGGATGAAACCAGTTCCCTACCAAGGCCAGGTCTACAGTAGCTAGCTACTCTCCGGCACTGGACCCAGCTGAGCACTCTGGAGTAGGCGTGGGAACGAGATGGTACTGCCTGCCTTCAAGCCCCCAACTAAATAGCACGTGTCCCCACCTTCCCTTCACACCATTCCAGGTGAAGACTCTCACCTGTGATGGGTAGCACTGCCAGGGTGCCTGGGTCATTGCCATGGTGACACACATCCCACCCTAGGCTAAAATGATTGGTCACTTATCTAGGCTGGGAGGGCACTGGTGGTTCAAGTCAGGTTGGGTCAGGGAACAGAGATACCCTCTGGAGACACCCCACTGTACAGATGCATGGGAGAAGTCAATGGGGCAGAGAAAGGCTATTAAAATGGCGCTGGGGCCTCCACAGGGCTGAGGATCAGGGTGTACATACCCAGGCTGGCGAGACCCCTGTTGTTTTCTTGGCTACCTCGCCAGGCCCTGGAGAGTGCAAAACCTCACCCGGGCCTCCAAGCCTGTCCCGGGGGCACTAGAGCAAGGAAGCATGCAAGAGCTCTAGACCACAGGCCCAAGGCTGTGTGCATTTGGGGTTGAGGTCGGGCGGGGCGGCCGCGGCTCTAATCCCGCTGCGTGTGGGAGCGGCTGGATCAGGGAATTAGTGCTGTAACTTCGGATTAGTGACGCTCACTAAATGAGCGCCTAATTCCGACCCTTCATGCTTTTCAGCATCGCTGCTGGGTCCCGGGCGGCCTCCCGGCCTGGCTCCCTCCGCACTCTCCTCCTATTTCCCTGGAGGTCCCACTTTGGCCCAAGAGAACTCTCGGGCCAGGAGGGATCCGGCCTCGGGTCATGCCGCGGCCTCCTTCTCCTCCGGCAGGCGCCCACCTGTTTTAAGGGGTTTAGAGCCGCGATTTTCTAGGCTAGGGAGAAAAATGTCTCAGCTGCTATTCAACCTTTGGAGAGGCAATGGGTCTTTCTGCACGTAGTATTTCTAGGAATAATCTGGAAGGGGTTGGATGAGGAGCATCTCTGAGATCCCAACCAATTCCACCCAAACTTGTTTCCACTGCATCCTCCGGATCCCCAAAGCCTTTTTGGTTGGAGACAGTAACATACACCGGAGGTATAAGTGGAGCTCAAACTTGGTCCAAAAGAGGTTTGGAGCAGACAGCAGAACAGAGGCAGGAAAGGCTGAGCAGGTCCCAGGCCCTGCTAGTCCCTCCAGGGCCCAGGTGAACCAGAGGGATTGATGAATGAGGCACCAAGGGATTTAAACATGGCTCTGTTAGGGGACAGCATTCACACTATGCATCTAAAATGGGTGTTTACAGGTCAGGATTTTACGCTCTTCTACTTTCCCTTGGTATCCCATCTTTTCTTTATAGAGGGAGGTTTGCATCAGCAGATTTTCATAGCAGAAAAACTGCTGAATTCCTCCTGCCTCAGAATCCTCTTCCACTACATACAACCCCTCAACTGGGGTTCGGGCCACCCCAGATGGTGGCGTGAGAACCTGGTGTTTCAAAACAAAACACATTTGAACTGGGTAGGCACAGCTCTGAGGCCGCAAGCCACTTAGTTCCTGAAGGATTGGTTCTTGACAAAATGGCAAAGTGAGGGTGGGGTGTAAAACATCTAAGTCCTGGGGTCCAAGGCTGCCCGAGCCTCAGCTTGGCCGTGAGAGATGGAGGCAGGGAGCACTGGGCAGGCAGGTGGAAGTGCTGCTCTGGTTTACTCTGAAATGAGGTCACCATCAGAGCACAGGCTCCCAGGTAGCTGGGAAAGGAAGGCAGGCCCAGGGGAAGTGGGCCTCGGCCTCAGGGGTCCCAAAACACACCTGGCACCCTTCACCAACCTCTAGCCAGGCAAAAGAGAGGTTGACCTTTCAACATGGGGGAGGGGATACAACAGGATTCATGAAAATCTACCGTATGGTACTATGAGGATGAGAGCTGGCAACCAAGGTAGCAAGAGAAGAGGCTTCCCCTGCCTGATCTTTTTGTTTGTTTTGTTTTTATTTTAATTTCACTACCAATCACTAACACATCGCCATGTTTCAAAATCTGAAAGGAAATGCAGTGAGGTCTCTCCATCCTCTGCCTCAGCCACACCGTCTCCTCCCCACAGCTGCTGGGTTTGGTTTCCCTTTTGTATCATTTTAATTTTCACCTTTCACACACATAACCTTTTTAAAAAATTTTGTTAAACAGACCAAAAAGCAAAAACAAAACAAACAAACAAACAAAAAAAAAAACTGGTGGTACTCATCAGAGTGAAGATGGAAAAAGATTTCAACATTTACAGGGAACTGGGCAGGTTCTGGGGAGAGGTGAGACCAACCTTATAAACAGAGTGAGGGAAGGTGAGCTACATCCCAGATTTGTACTTCCCAGCCATGTGACCCTAAAGGGGCTCACGTCCTACTCGATGGCCTATGTCCTCTCATGTGCAGGGGACAGGGAATGAGGTCAGGTCTGGGTGGTGGCTCAAACGCCTTCCAGTCTTATCATTGCTCTTACACACTCTTCTACCCAGAAGGCCTCCTGAACCATCAAGAGTCCATTCTCTGCAGACAGCTCCGTAGATCTCTGGCCACTAAAGGGAGAGAGCCGGGAAGGTTTCTCAAGCTGAGGGAGCCCCAAGCTTCAGGACCAGCTAGAAGGGGAGGATAGAGTGTCCGGGAGGAGAATAATCCGAAGGCAGATAAGAACCTCAAAAGGGACCCTAACGTTACATGAAGCCAAGACTCCAATGCCATAAGCAGCGGCACGCCCCACTCCCTGCGCCCAGCTAAGAGGGGTTGGGAGCCTGACTGGCCGGTGTGCAGCATTGGGTTGCCATGGGAACGGAATTCAGATTTCCCCCAATTGCTTTTTTATTTGCTAGACATTGTAATACATCTTATGTTGCCACCACTTGGGGAGGGGAGGAGGGAGCTGTGGAGAGCTCGCCTGCACCCTGGCCACTTGGGGAAGTTAGGGAGGTGTCTGAGGGAGTGGCCCGGCGGGGGCTGGCCAAGAGATTTGGAAGGACCGGGCTCCGGCCCACCCGCTTGTGCTTGGTTTGTATGCAGGACAGGGTAAAGCGGGTCAGTCGGGGAGGGAGGCCCCTGCCTCGGCCCCTTGCCATTAAGCACACTCCCCGCCAGTTCTGCTCCGCTTCACGCTGCACACAGACCCCCCAACTGCACACAAAGGCAGCTGCCAGAGCCGGTGAAAAGTGATCAAATTATCAAGAACTTGACCTCACTGAGGGGCGAAGCTCCAGCAAGCCCCCATCCGTATGCTAATGGCGCTCAGGGGCTGACTCCTCGAATAATTCGATAAAGGCCGCATTGTTAGCGGCAGGGCAGCCCCCTGCCCACTCCTTCACTCCCCCACTCTACCCCCTACCGGCCGCTGTCTCTCTCACGTCGCATTTGCATCCCAAAATCCCCGTCCGCAGCTTCGGGCGCGGATTGTTCCAGCCTGATTTATGGGGTGAAGGCGAAGACTGGCGCCTTCCCCGCCTGCGACCCTTCTACAACCCCAGCCCCCTCCGCGTCCCTAGCCCGCTCCACTTTGGGGTTCCGGCTACCGCGCAGGCGGGTGGCGTGGGGGCGGGGAAAGGGAGGAATGGGGGCGAAGCCGGCTAGCTCCGCTCGGGTGCGAAAGTGCCCCCGGAGAGCCGAGGTCGGATACCTGGTCCGGGCGCGGCCGCTCCGTCGGGCTGGAGTCCGCTGGCCCCGCGCGGGCACCTCTGGGCTTCTCTGGCTCTTGCGGGCCGGGGTGGCCGGCCAGGCGGTCGATCGCACGCAGAAGTTGTGAGAGTCATTTCTACTTTCGGTTATCTAGCTTTATGACGGCTCTGTGGCACTCATACAGCTAGATAACCAAAGAGAGAAACGGGCCTCCCTTCGCCGCCTGTGCCGCGCTGCGGGCCCCACGTGCCGCCGCCGGCTGGGCGCGGGGCCCTGAGCGGGCGCAGCTCTCAGAGCCCGGGACGCACGCGGAGCGCCAGAGGGGACGGACGGACGGACACACGGACACACTGACTCCCACAAGCGAGGCTGGCAGCCCGTACCCAGTCCCTTCCTCCCTTGCCCTCCTGCGTGATCCTCCCGGGCTCCCTGCACAGTCTGCCAGCATCCCGCACCGACGGAGTCCCGGACGCACGGAGGGCACCCGCGCCGCGCGCTTCGGCAGCCCCGGGCGCCCAGGCCGCCCCCAGCGCACTGGACCGCCAGCCCTCCTCTCGCAGGCTAATCGCCCCGCGGGGAAGTGACGTCAGGACAGGGGTCGGCCAATCACAGGCTCCCATTCAAATCCCAGCCCCCTTCCCGCGCTCCGTACCACCCTGCCTTACAATGGCCTCGGCGTTCACGGCTTCCCCGCCCCGAGGGCAAAGGAGCGCCCCTTCTGCTCCCCGAAGCTTTAGGGTGCGCACTGCCTGGCCTTTCTCCCGCGCTCCTCTGCCTTTTCCCAAGGCCTGCGGAGCCGGGCAGTCACCGAGCATCATCAGTTAGGGAGTCGAATGTGCTCAGGTGAAGAGATCTGGGGAGCGCAGCATGGGGCGTGGTCGCTTCAGGGCAGCCTAGTGCGCGACAGGGAAGTGGGCAGCTGGAAGGAACCTTTTTACCTTTAACTTCTTCCTCTCCCTCTGCCTAGCACTTTGCGGTAGATTCAGGTCAAGCGGCAGACACCGCGATCAGGGGGAAAATATGCGTCCTGAGGTGTGGGGGTCAGCGTCCCACAAAGAGCACCTCACGCACATTGCGAAGATACTAGAGCCATGCTCCACTCTGGCCAAGCCCTGGTCCTGGCCCTCGGTACCAGGCCGCTGGGTCCCTCTTCTTCCGCGGATCCCAAGCGCATCTAAAGGTATGCAACTGATTTTGTCTGGAGCCTTACAGGTATCCTAGGCCAGAACGCGGCTCCAGGTTAAATTCCTATTCCACGAAAAAGAAAACACAAGCATGTATCTGCCTCTCGATCCACGCGCAGTGCACACCTGGCCCACACACTCCAAGGGGCAGCAACAAGGCAAGGGGACTGGCTCTCGCAGAAGCACGCTAGAACGGAGTCTTGCAGCAGTACCGGTGGCCTCAGGGCAGCCTTCCAACTGGAGTGGGCTATGCAGGCCCCTTCTGGCTCACCCCACCACCACGCCCATCTTCCTGGCAGCTGCATCCAGCTCTCCTGCATGGGGCCTCGGATTCACCTCACCTCCACCTTCCATTGGTCCCTGGGGCAAAATGTTGGATAAGAAAACAGCACCATCTTTGCTCCCAAAAAAAACCTTACGTCCAAGACCTAAGAAGATCACTAGAAGTGGAATAGGCTAGTGGGTCCCCAGATTCCCACAGTCAGCACAGGCGAGTTCCAGAGTCGCCGCTTCTGCAGCATTCCCGGGAGCGACGAAGGCTTGGGCAGATGAACTCATGCTGATCCAATTTAATGGGGCTGGGGGTGCTGGGCCCTTCAGCCAGATGAACCCCTGCAGGATGGGTTCCAAAGGAGAGGTTTAAAGCAAGGAGCTGGAAAGGGACCTCACAATTTTTCCACACGCTGTATTCTCCGGTGTTCTCTAAAAATGACATCTGGATCTTGTCAACACCTCCTTCCCTACCGTTTACCCCTAATCTGTTCTCTTCCTCTTTCTGACCTAAATCTAATGTAGACTGCACCCTATTCCTCACTCCCACCCTGCCAGTGGTATAAACTGCTCTAGCATTTTCTGTGCCTCCCCTCCAAATCCCATTTGGAAGACACATCCCTTTCTCCAGAAGATAAGCAAGGGATAGACCAGGCTGAAACAGCAGAGAATCTGAGAGGCCCACTAGCCACTGGGCTCAGGAAGGAGCTGCCCGAATTTGGGCCGGAGATGGTTAATTCAGAAGGATTTCTGTAATTGGGAGGCGCCCCTCGCTTCCCCTCCTCCTGGAGCTCCAGGAATCCACACCCTTTTCCCTCCTAGATGTGGTGTCTGTGTGTGGGTGGCCTCCTGAGCCCCAGTCCTTCTGGGCCACCTCAGGGTGTCGAGGGCAAGGCTGCACGGGTGGGGGAGGGGTGATGTGCTGCTCACCTGAGAGGAAAGGCAGGGAGAGAGGGAACAGAGGAAAGAGAGAAGGGAATGAGCCCCCTCAGAGTGTGATTTAAGCTGGATGCTGCACAAAATGGCTCCTCAGCAAGGCGCACGGTAACAGCACGGGAGACCCGGCCTGTGTGTGAGCCCAGGGCTGTCTGGGGCTCTGAGAGAAAGATGAAAAACTCCATTTGGATTCAGTTCAGATGCAGGAAGCCATTGTCACCAGATCTACATCTCTGCTGCCGTTTGGGGAAACCAAGTCTCTGGGTGGGGAGCAGGGCAGCCAGGGAAAGACTTCCACAGCCTGCTGGTGGGACCCTGCCTGGATTACTGACCCCTCCAACTCTGTCTGACATTGGGCTTTGACCAGAGGCTGCTGTTAGGAGGAACTGTTCTGTTCTGGTGGGTCAGGGAAGCTGCATGGCCATGGGCCCATATCTAGTGGCCAGTACCCATAAACAGGCCTGGGATGCCATCCAGTCTGACACTGAGCTGAGACACATTGTATGGGGTTGGGATGTGTCAGGCTGCTGCGCAGGCCAAATCCAAGTAGGGAGAAGCTGACCAGCCTTGGCTCTGACTGCCCCTCATCAGACCTCATATTGGGTCCGAGTTCTGTGTGCTTCTTTCCAGACCAAGCCCTTGGTTTTGGCCTACATCTCCAGCCAAGTTTCTAAGTCCCAAGAGAGCAGGTATTACTAGGCCTCATTGCCCCCGCTGGGTGATCAGGCCAGAGCCCAGGTGGCTGTAGCCAGGCCCTGGCCATGGTGCTGAGAGCTGCCTATCAGTCAGTCCCATGACGTTTCATTTTCTTTCCAAGGTCTCTTCCTGAGCTCTAAGGGTGCCTACGGCCACCAGGAGAGGCCAGCAGGCAGCCCTGGCGACTGGGCTCCTCCACCAAAGGAACTCCATTTCCCCATTTTTTCATATCCAGACTTCCACTGAGGAACAGAGAGCTCTTTGGCTGGGAACACCCTCTCCCGCGTCAGGATCTGCAGAAATGCCCATTTCTTTGACACTTTCTGTGTCCCCTGTAGCCCTTGGATGCTGGAAACCTGCACGACACGCTGCACACTTTGCCCACATGCCATGCAGCAGCCAGCTCAGGCTGGTAACTGCTACCTTGCCTCTGTGTGTACTTGTGCACACAAATGCCAAGTGCTCCTGTGCCCACTGGCTGTGGTGGCCACTCGAACACCCAGCTGACCTTGGTCTAAGCTCCTATTTCTTAACAGTCGTTACATAGCTCAGTGCAGAGGTCCTGACAACTCTCAAGAGTGGGCCTCGCTTTTCAGAATCCAGCAAATTAAGGGATTAGGTGGCAGGAGAGGGGGCAGTTCAGACCCCAGCCAACAGCCCTACACAGACACTCATTCCGAGATCAGCACTGTCCTGCTTCAGACACTGGGAGCCTAAGCTCAGCAGAGGAACAGCCTTGTGGTCTGTCATTTGGCCTTGAACTAGTGTTGTTTTCCTAAGCTCTGTGGGTTTTAATGAGGGGGTTAAATCCAGCCACAACCAGGATGTGCAGGGTGTCCTATGTCTCCTTCCCTCCCTTGCTCCATCAGGCCCAAGCTTTGATTAAACTGATCTTCCTATTGTCTGGGGGCTGGGAGGACCCACAGGTGAGCAACCCAGTATTGGACTGGGTCTAGGGAACTTGCTCTCTGCACCCAGGGAGGCCTGAGAGGCCTCCACACTCATGTTCCTCTGTGTTTGGCTGGTTGGGCAGTGGGGCTCTCTCTGGCATCAACATCCAGCCTCCCTCTCCTCAATAACTGAGGTGTAGGCAGCTAGAGTGTGGGCTCGAGGGAGGCCTAGGTCAAGCAGGATCCTGGAAGTACCTCTCTTGAGAAGGCCCAGCCAAAGCAGAGTCCTTGGGGTGGGGGCACTCCACCATTCAGTGAGAGTCACAGGGGCTCTGGAGAGGAACCCAGTCTGACACACCCCATCTGGATAGCCTACCCCCTGGTCTCTATCCCTTGATTGAAAGCCAGACTCTCAAACTCCATCTACTTCATTGTCCACCTCCTCCAGAATATGGGGCTCAGAAAGGCCCAGCATCTGGTTTCCTCCCCAGCCACAAAGGCTCAGAGTGTATTTCTGGGTGGGATAGGGCTCCTGCGATGTGACCCCAGCCTCTTTCCGTTCTGCTCTCTCCTGGTCAGCCGGGGCCAGCCCAGACCACTCTTCTGCCTTCTCTCGAAGACCCTCCTCCTCAATCTCAATCTCTTAGCTACCCTAACTCTTCCCCAGCTCAAATGAGGCCAGGCTGGAGGAGGCTGCAGACACCCACAGAGTGTCGGAAAAGGCCTGTGCTGGAGCAGAGAGTGGGGAGCAGAACAGAAAGGATTTCTCAACAACTTCTCATCTCACAGGGGAAAACCCATCATAAATCTTGTCTAGAGTGGGTTCTGTGTGTTGTATTCCCCCTAATGTTTTTTTTCCTCCAGGAAGCCACTTTCTAGGTTATTTTGTCTTGAGGGGGGTGGGGGGAGGTAGAGAAAGGAAAGCCGGGGATAGAGGCTAGGGAAGGGCAAGGACTGCCTAGAAACCTCACTTCAGAAAGATTCTTTTTTCTTCCAAACCTGTCTGCAGGCCACAACTTCCACCCACCCAACACCCTTGCCCTGCCTGCACACTCCCAGCCCTCTCCTCCCACCACTTCCCACTGTCCCATGACCCTTCACCTTGGTCTTGCAGGATTTGCAGGGCAGGACTGAGCCCTGGCTCCCACCCGCAGACAGAGCGCACCCCTCATTCTGCACAGCAGCCAAGGGAAGCCCGAAGCTTGGGGAGCTGCCCACGGGGGCGCGCAGGCAGCCCCCTCGCCCAGTCCAGCCCAGCTCCCTGCCGCTGCCCGAGCCCAGGCCCCCGCCCTGACACCCTAGCTCTAGCCCGCCGACCTCGCCGAGACGCTGCAGCGGGCAGTGGCACTTACGGACCCGGAAGGGGGCCGGGGCCCCACGAGGCGACGGCGGGGGTGGGGCGGCTGCGGTGACGGCGGCTCCGCGGTCCCCGATCAGGCGAGTCCCCGGGCTCAGGCCCAGCGCCGGCCGCCCTCCAGGCTCCCCAGCTCGCGCGGGCGCATGGCCGAGAGTGCGGGAGGCGGGCGCGGCAGTGGGGGCGCGGGGGCTCCCGGCCGCGCGCCGCTTCTCCCGGCTCTGAGCGGCTCGCAGCGCCGCCTGCTCCGGCGGGCACGGCCCGCAGTGACGTCAGCGCGGCTCCCCCCGCCCCCTCCCTTCACCCGGACCAGTGCGGAATGGAGGGGGCGGAGGCTGCTGCCGGGGGCGCCCGGCCCTGCGCCCCCGGCCTCTCTGCCTCTGCGCGCCGGCCTCCCAGCCTTTCCTGGGGTGTCGCGGCGCTATCCGCCCTCACCCCACGTCCCGTGCCGCCCGGCTCTCCCAGAGCCACTGAGGACGCGGAGGTGGCGGTGAGCAGCGTGTTGGGAGCCTCGCCGGCGGCTCCAAGCTCAGGGACCCCGGCTGCTTTGGGAAGAATGGAGAACGCAGAGGCCGGGGCAACTGCGCTCTGGGTGCAAAGGGGGCGCCTGCCCCACCCTCGGAGTTGAAAGTGTCCATGGTGGCTTGGGCAACCCTGGGGTCCCCGCGAGAGCTCAGAATGAATCTCTTAGAAATACGTCGCGTTCGGGGCTGGGGGTGCCTTCCAGGCTGGGTCTCGCTTCTCTCAGACCCAGCTCTTCGTCCCATCCCCACCTCTCCCGGCTGCGGGCTGCCCCCGCGCCGCTGTCCAAATGCTGAACCCGGCCTCCCCGGGGCGCGCTCCC
Source organism: Capromys pilorides (assembly GCA_004027915.1). Lineage (NCBI taxonomy): Eukaryota > Metazoa > Chordata > Mammalia > Rodentia > Capromyidae > Capromys > Capromys pilorides. Next base: position 1,532 of record PVKN010016385.1, on the reverse strand, counting down.
GACGCCCGGCCACCCACCGCTGGGCGCCGTCGCAGGGGCCGGCAAGGGGTCCCGGGACCTATGGCACGGAGCCCCTGCAAACTTTAGTGCTCAGAGATGACGTCAGGAAGCCCGTGGAAGGTGTTAGGGAAGAAGGTGAAAAGGAGGCGGGAGTCGAGAAGGCGGCCACCCTCAGCCACTGTCTTCCTCACGCGCCCGGGTGACTCGACCCAGTCCCCTCCGTCTTTGAGGCTTTCTCCCACCATCAAGGCTGGAGAGGCTCCTGCGCCTGAACTTGTCAGAGTCTCACCATCTATCACGAGCCGGCCACCAGGCCAAGTTCACGAGCAACGCAGCTAACCCCTTGCAAAGAGAACGCCTCCGAGGAGGTCAGGGAGCGCTCGCTCTCTCGGATTTCAGGGGCTCCGCCTCCCAGGAGCGGTGGCCGCAGCAGCTCCTTCCTTCTTCCCTGTTTCCCTCCTGATCATCTGTGTTGTAGTTTCATTTACTTCTTTTGGTCTTCACTCTCTCACTTCCTCCTCTTCTAAGTTAATTTGACACCAAGATAATGGTTTCTAAATGTCCTCTTTTCCCCCTCATTTTATGACTGTGCTCATTGTGGAAAAATTAGAAAGTTCAGAAAAATATCATAAAATAATAATTGGCCTTAATTTCTACACCTAGAGGCCTGACCTTAAAATTAAAAAATGAATATTCTCATTAGGAGAATCTAGATTGCTTCTTATGGGTAGGGGAGGGAGAGGGAGAGAGAGAGAGAGAGAGAGGGAGGGAGGGAAGGAGAGAGAGAGAGAGAGAGAGAGAGAGAGAGACTTTCTCTGCTAGCGTGGGGAAGGAAAAACAAAAACGAGCTCTGAGAAAAACAGTACGAGTTCAGAACGGGTGACCTGTTCCAGAGTCCTTCTGGAGGGATCGCAGATGGACTCATTGTGATGGTGGCTGGACACAGGGACCCCAAAAGAAACCGTAGGTTGGGGACCAGGACAGGGCCGAAAATTTCCTCCCACTCTTCACCCACTGGTCCCTATTTCAGCCTCCAACGCCTGGGGAGGCCAGGGGGAGCCTGGCCGGAGCCTGTGTGTGCAGGGAGAGTCCCCGCCCTGCCTCTCGAGGAACCCCAGCCTCTTCCCCAGACCTCTCCCCAGCCCCGAAGTCTGCAGCCCGGGCGGCTCTTGCCCCTCCCCTCATTTCCTATTGAATTCCGGGCGTCTGGTAAGCTGGCTGCAACTAGGGAGATCTCCCAACTTTTCCCCTGGGCATTTTCTTACCCCCTTCACCCCCCAGTGCTTTCTTTTTTTTCTCTCAGCGCTCCTTTTGAAAGGAAGCACCCAGGCTCAGAACGTGTTCTGCAATTTAACTACTTCCAAATTCTTTGTTCAGGTCACCCCGGGACTCCATTGTCCGCTCGCGAGAGCGCGGGACGGCCGGCGGGTGCGCCTGTGCCGGGCAGGCCTGAATCCATTAGGCCGCTGGCGGGCCCCTGTGGCCTTTGACGCACCCGCTGCAGCCGAGCGCGGCCCCCCGCCCCCAACCCC
>PVKN010016384.1:0-17919 GCA_004027915.1 Capromys pilorides | reverse complement strand
TGTCTTCTTTTCCTGTTTTTTCCTTTTTCTCTCCTTATTTTCTTATAATTTCTTTCTTTTTCTAATCTGGCTTGCATATATTAGTAATCTAAACAACTAATTTGAAGACAACACTATTTAATATAACAAATACTACCAAATTCACATTGTTTAGTGAAATTCTGTATCATTTCTAATTTTTCTGTTTTATTTTTATTTTATATTCTCCTTAAAAAATAAAAAATAAGAAACTAACAAACTGGTCTCCAATATACTTTGCTTTTAGTGGCCAGCTCAGTACTTGAAACTCTTTCAAGAGCCCTGCCCTTGAGGGATTAGCACCTTTTTCTTAAAAGCACAGGAAACTAGATGTCTTGAGAGAGTTTATATCCTTTCAGAGTTTACATCCCTTGCATCTCAGACAGAGTGGTGAGAAAAATCAACATCCACCTCTGATGGGTAATTTACATACCAGAGCTTCCGCGAAGGATAAGATAACACTCACATTCCACCTTTATTTGCTGCTTCTCCTCTTCCACCCAACTTTCCCCGCTCAAGTCACCCACCTCTCCTAGGAATAACTGTTTAATGAAGTGAGTGCACACAAATCTTGATGTCATCATCTGCTTGTTATGGAGACCTCAGCCTGTATGAGAACTGCTCATCTCAGAGGCTGTTGTTATCTAGATAGTTCAACAAAATAGAAATTGTGAACTCATACTAGTTTGGGGGGTCTTATCTCTTCTCTTTTCCTCTTTAATGGTGAGTTTTACATAAGAATGATTTTTGAGAATTATATGGAAACACACAGCTAGATGTGAGTCTCTAGCCTCACTTAGAGTTAAGGAAACTGCCAGCCTTCCTAACCCACACTCTCTTTCTAGGCGTGCTACTCCCAGCAATACTAACAACCATAACTTCCATTTGTATAGAACTCTTTCTATAAACAGGAGCTCTGAGTGTGTTGTGACACTGAAGACTCACAAAGAGTTCCTCTGAAGAACTCTTGTCATTGTCCCTACATTACAGTTGAGGAAATGGAGACCCAGAAATGTTCAGCATCATCAAATGGAAGCAAATGGCAGGACTGATATTTTTAACTAATGTCACACATGTATGATCCTCATCCCCAACTCCAAGTACTACATACACTCTGTTGTCTTTTCCTTTTAACCTACCCCTCATGAAACTCAGGAGTCCTGATTTTGCCTTTCGTCCCCTGTGTGTGTATCAGATTTCCATCACTTAAAACATTTCAATTAGAGCCTAAGATTTCTCCTGCCCTCCAGTTTCTGAACATCTGCAATATTTATCTTTCATCTTTTTTTGAAATTTATACGTAGAACAGCTTATCTTTTAATGATTCTGGGACTTCTGGAACAAAAAGAAAGAGAGAGAAGATGAGATTGTCCTGAGTGTTCACTATGTTCTAAACATTTTGGTTTTCAGTTCACTAATCAGTTCATCTGATATCCACACAAACCTATTCCATGGTGCTCTTGTTTATAAGGAGTGAAAACAGCCCTGCAGATAGAGGAACTGAAGCTCAAGGCATCTTACCCAAAAGGTCACTCAACTAATTACTGGCAAACCCGGAATTTTCTTCTTTTCCATCAAGATACCTGTTAACTTTAGTTTTCCAAATTTCCAAATTGAGTTATAGGCCATGGGGTAGAGGCATTGCCACTGTCCCTACTAACATACGGTTATTGAAGAGGGTGTTTAGTGGATTATGTTCAACATTTGTTTTGCACTGGTGCTTAGTCTGGGCTTTGCAAACTCTGTTACTCTCCCAGACGTGTTTGCTCAAGTGAGTAAGGAGTTATGAGGCCAAGGTCCCTTTACATGCTGTCTCTTTTCTCCCTGCATAGGCAATCCCACGTTACAGATATGACCTTCTTAGGAGAGATTTTTAGGAGGAAGGAGGAATCAATCACAAGGCAGGTAAATGACCAGAAAGGGTATGATTTTTATTTTCACGCTGACACGATCACTCAGTTTTCGGCAGGGCTCCTGAGATTTCTTGACTTTATGTTTTGAACCAGGTTTCCTTATATGCTCTTCATCCATCAAAAATTCTGTCAACGTAAGGCATCTCTGTAGCCCCCAACGATGTCGTATTGAAAAAAAAGACACGGTGTTTGTTCTTCTAGAGACTGACTTCCAGTGGCAACCACATCAGTTGTGCATTTGCTTTCAGCTTCAGCCTAGTTCCAACCTCTGTCTTTACTCTTCCTTTTGCAATATAATGAGTTCCAAGTAGGAATTTATTTGAAGAGAGTGAAACTTGAGAAAGATCTCACCAACAAATGCAATAATGGCCTGCCAGATAACTCAGCAGACTAAAGCATCTGCTTAAGCAGAATGTAGCAGCTTAATGATCCCTGGGGTACCTTGCCACCCCTGCCCGTAAGGCATGCTGAGACAGAGACTGAGACTGGGCATGGTGGTGTGTGTGTGTAATCCCAGCGCCTGGGAAGCTGAAAACAGGAGGCTCACTATGAGTCTGATCTGTGTAGTGAGACCCTGTAACCCCATACTAAATACATTTAAAATTGGGATAACTGTGTCTAAATTAGATCCATAGTTTAATCATAATCTTTTGGACCTTGCACACCCCATTTTACTGGGCACTGAGTATTTGTGTCCCTCACAACACCAGTATGAATGTTTTGAATATGAATCATGTCTAAGGACTTCTTGCTAAGACAGCAGAAAAGGACATGAACTCTTTTCTTAAGCTCCAATAAGCTCCAAATAAAATATGTTCAAAAATGATCACATGGGATTAATTACAGCAAAATTACCATCTTATTTATTAGATACTCAGAATGGAATTTAGGACTCACTTTACACTTTCTTTTTTGATAGTGGGAATCAAACTCAGGGCCTTGAGGTTGCTAGGAAGGTATTGTGCCACTGAGCTACAACCCTGGCCCCAAATTTTCCTATCATTTACTTATTATTGCAAGCACAGAGTATAGATGTTGTGATTATTCCCATCCACACACAGGTAAACAAAGGGTCTAAAGGGAAGTAGCAAACCATAGTGGGGTGTGTCTGGAGACACGGGGATTTGAATCTAAGCCCCTTTCACTGCAAAGAGCAGGGAGATCTCTCTTTTAGACCAAAGACAACCTGTGTTTCTGGTCCCTACATGGCTACCCGTAAAAAGTTAGCATTCAAGTGACTTCACTAATCTTATAGCTATAGAAAGGGCAAGAGCAGTGTGGGTCTACAGCATGTGGCAGGATGGGGTTGCCCACAGGGTAATTTGACCTGAACCCCGAGGGTCAACTATGCAAGGGAGGACTCGCATTTGAAGGAAGACAGTCTAGCCCTCCTGTTAGATTCCAAGGATTGAATTTCAATCACCTATGGAGGAAAAGACTGCAAATTATTAGCTCCTTTCTACCTTTCAAAAATTTCCTGTGTTCCTTGCAAAAGCAGTCCAGGTTTAAAGAGATAAAAGTGAAACTCTTTAGGAGACCAGGGGTTGGGGTGGAGGAAGGCATGGCGAGACTGACTGTGTCAGGGCTGCATCTTAGAAACTCGAGATACAGTCCTTATTTGTTCCCCAACTTGTGTCTTCTTTGGATGCCAATCTCAAGCCATTGTGCAGATGAAGTATTTTGCAAATCATGGGTGCCCTCAATTGGCAAAACACAGCCAGGACTTTGGGAGAAGAAGCAGTAGAATTCTCCAGCTGGTGATGTTTCCAAACAAGGTGATGTGGGACATGAATCTGAGCTGCCTGGGAGGTCCAAAATGTTTGCTGATGCCAAAATGAAAGAGCGCTTGAGATGCTGCTCAGGAGGCAAAGGGCACCTCTAAAATCTATGAGCGGATGGGTCTATGCAAAGGGAAAGAACAATTTAAGGCGGGATGCTTGGAGCTGAACATTCATTCTCCAGGCAACAAACCCTTTGGCCTGCTAAGGACTAAATCCACATTCCCTGAAGGCCCCCAGTACTTTATGTCTTTGGAAAAGAGATGACACATGACTAAAATTAAGGCCAATGTCAGAAGTTTCAGCCAAAAAGTAAGTTCCAGCAACTACCCTAAGATGAGCCCAGAGGAGGTCCCATATGATCTAGATCAGTGCTTGGCAAACTTTCAGAAAGGGCAGGCCACAGCTTTATTTAGTCCCTCTAATTTAAGGTTGTGCATGACAGGAATATACTGGAGCAGTTGATGTCTCTTAACTCAACCGTTCACATGCACACAGCAAATATGGTTTCTTAAATATTCAAGGGCCTTCTTTGAAAATTCAACTGCAAAAGGGATCTGATCAATTCTGTGTGATTCCTGTCTTGATAATTTCTTGCTAGAATATCTGCATAGCTTCCTCAACCTCCCATGACAAAAGTAATAACCCAATACCCCTGTGCTTATGCCGCTGTGTCGTGCAATTTCTCCGGTGATAACAGAATTTGTTTCTGTATCCAAGTTCCTGGTGTGCCTTTTCTACGGGCCTTAAGGCCGTTCTCTATCAGTTGTGGCACACACAGCCCTTTGGTGCAGGTGGCTTCCATGTCTGCCAGAAATGCTTTCCATGAGGCCTGCCAGAGACCATAGAATCCCTTGGGCTCTCCCACTCTCCTCCTTAGCACCACTGTCTTAGTCCTCTTCCTCAAACGTTTTGCTCCTTTTGCACACCAGTGCTTCACTGGGAGTGTGGAGCAGGCATTCTGGCCTGATTCCCACGGCAAGGACCAATTTTCCATATAAGCCCCTAGGTGGACTAATCACAACTCTCAATGAAAATTTGCTTACATGTGGTTTAATGACTGTACAGGACTGTAAGACCCATGAAGAGAGAGGAAGTATCTACTTTGTTCTCCATTACCTTTCCTAGAGGAAATAAAAGTAATGCTTATGAGAATTACTAATAGCACACATTTGTATGTATTTATTTGCATGAATTCCTCCCTTCCTCCCAGCAATATTTGAGGATGGAGAGCTTAAGGAGCTTGCCTCGGGTCACCTCACTAGAAGTAATAGAGCTGGGATTTGAACTCAAAAAAATAAGTTTGCAAAACCTATGGTCTTAATGACTCTACTGTAGTATTTCTCTCTGGGACTGGTACATGGATGGAAGTGAAATGACATAACTCTCTCTAACATGTTCCTCAGTTATCCTCAGAAATACTGCTCTCCTGGGGCCTCAGGAATGGCTTTTGTTAGAAACTAGAAGCATGTGGAAGTAAGCATGTATTTATCAGCAAGCTTGTGTTAGAGGGCTTCACCAAATGCTTTTGCTTTCTTCCAAGCTAGAGAGAACACCCTTCCTTTGTTTTTCATACTGACATATCGAAAAGTTAAGCAGCAAGTAGAGTAAAATCTTGTAGACAAAGCAAGGCTGGCACTCGGGAGGCTGAGGCAGAAGGATCACTAAGAGTTTGTGGCCAGCCTGGAATACATGGTGAGTTCCACATCTGCCTGCAATAGCAAGACCACCTTTCGAAGAAAATAGCAAAACAAAATAAGGCAGAAAATGCTGTGCTATACTGGATTATTTTGGATTAGGACCATTCAATAACCACAGAAAAATCCTCAAATACTAGGAGATGGTTGTCAGTCCATGGCTGGACCATGCAATTTTATAGTAACAAAAGCTATAGATGAAGATATAAATCAGGGCTGACTTCAGTGCCGTGTATCTGTAATCTCAGTTACATTACTGAGAGCAGGCAGATGGCAATTTTATGCCTAGTCTGAACAACTTAGAGTCTATTACAAAATCAAATTTAGAAAACAAGGTCTGGGGCACAATCCTCAGTACCCTCTCACATACATACACAGAGATATAAATCAGGAAACAAGAAAAAACAAAAACTTGAGTTTAGGATACATATCTACAACAGATATACAGAATAGAAAGTCATAGCATCAAGATGGAAACCAAACCCTTTGGTGCTACAGACGAAGTTCCATCTGTCTTGTTGCTTTGTCATGTAGAGCTTTCATTCCCAAACTCACCTTAGAGTCCAAGATGACATTTAGTGTTTCAGCCATTGCTTTCCTGTTCTGATCAGCAGGGATGAAAAAGGGATGAACCATTCTTTTACTTCTAGTGACACCTCCTAAAAATACACACAGCACATTTACTTATAGTTCAGTGGTCAGAACTTAAACTTAGGCCCAAACCTATTTGCAAGGAATACTGGGAAATGTGATATTTATTCAATAGAGTCAAGTGCCCACCTTAAAATTTCCAATTTACCATTAAAGAGTAACGGCATATCTGATATTGTATACTAGCTGGTGGTCTCAGCCATAAACATGATAGGTTTTCTATAAGGAAAGCTTCATAAAGTCTAAGGAAGGAAAGGCCATATCTGGTTAGAGATCAAGGAAAATTTCCATATTGTAGGGGCTATCAAATGTGCTTTGAAGTATGGGAAGCATATTCCTGGGGCAGATGAGTTGTGAGAGGGCATTTTATTAAAAAAAAATTTTTTTTTGGTCTTTTTTTTTTTTTGCTACAGGGTCTCACTATGCAATTTATAGTGATCCACCTGTTTCCTGTCTCCCAAGTGCTGGGATTACAGGCGGGTGCCACCGCGCCTGGACTCCATTGCCGGCACAGCACACTCAAGAGCAGAGTGGGGCCGGCACGGCAGGTGGAGCCAGGAACCGAACCCCGACCCCTGCACTTTCTTAAGCAAGCGCCTAATCCACTGAGCTATACTGCCGGCCCTTATTTTTTAAAAAAAAAATTAAAAAATTTTTTTTTGTCTTTTTGAGACAGGGTCTTGCTATGCAGCTCAGGCTGACCTTGAGCTCACTTTTGTAGCCCAGGCTGGTCTCGAACTCACACTCATCCCCCTGCCTCAGCCTCCTAAGTGCTGAGATTACAGGTGTGCACTATCATGCCCGGCTCAGAGGGCATTTTAGATAGGGGGAAAAGCAAGACAATGTCATGGAGGTTGAAATGAATAGAATGTGTTCTCTTGTTAGGAGTTTAAGTTCCAAATTGGGCACCACTGAACAGCAAAGCTATAATAAAAGGTTCAAGTCATGTGGGGAAGTATTTGAATGTCAGAGCCAAGAGCCTGCATTTATGAAGCTGGTCACAGCAGAATGACTAAAGGATTTTGTGCGAATATATTTTGAATGCGACTATAGCAACAGTGCAACAGCTTTGGGGTGACCATGGGTCAAGAGGTAAGATCAGATTCTTTTTTTACCGAAAAAAGATATAGATTACAGTAGGAGAAGCAAGAGTATTATAATAGTCACATGGTAATGCAACCACAAATCAAGCAGTGGGAATAGGAAGCCAGGAGAAAAAGACAAATACAAAACAGTGGAGTGGGATTCAGATGATCCTGAAATTTAAAATCTAAGTGGCTAGAGAAAATTGGGCCATTGATCAAAACAGGAAATACAAGGAAGCAATGGAGTTGGAGGTGGGGCTGTGAGTGTACTTTGCGGGATGCTGAGTTTGAAGCACCTTTGGTTTAGCTAGATGAAGGGAAGACATGACAGTCCAGAACCCTGAGCCAAGGACTGGGCTGCAGATGCATATTAGAAAGCCTTCATCGTAGAAACAAAAACAGAAGATCATGGAGAAAGAATGAAATTTCTGGATATGAAAGCATAAGTAGAGAGGAAAAGAGGTCATTATCATGAGCAGTGCACACTAAGAGCATCTCAGGAACAAAGGGAAGGGGCGTCACTGTGAACTGCTCTAGAGTTCAGAGAAGATGAAGAATCCGAAAGGAATATCAGAAGGAACCAGGGAAAACTGTACTGAGCAGTTGGGTGGTGAGAAGTTGTGAGAAGTATTGGGGGTGGCAGGTAGGCAGCCAAGCAAGACAAGGACCAAGGGGAAATACTCAAAGTCCAAGGCCAGAAGTGTGGACGAGCAGTAATGAAGAGAGGTCCCGACTATACACCATCTTCTGAGTGGTTGGTGTGCAGGGGAGTTAGGCAGCAGACTGATCCTCATTTAAAAAAATATGGGGCGTCCAAATAGCAAGAGCCCTTTGAAATTTCACGTAATTCCCAACTGAAATGTATGGGGAGCAAAATCGATGTTCACAGAGAAAACTCAGCCACTATGTCCCTAAGCTGTTTCTAACCCAAAAACTGGCATTCCATGGCCTGGTGGGAACCCACTGGAATAGGGCCCGCACGATTCTCTCCTGACTCTGCATACCAGAATTGCAAGTATCCCCAAAGGCTCTGAGTGTAGTGTAACACTAGTACATGAGTTATCCATCTTTCTTGAGGTACAATGTTCCCAGTGGAGACACTGGTTCCAATTGCAAAGCAAAAACACAAACACAAACACAAACACAAACAAAAACAAAAACAAAAACCAGTGCCTGAAATCTCAAGCCAGACAATTTTAGTTGACTGTCAGCCCTTGAAAACTAGGAAGTAGATCTAGTCTACTGACTTTGAGTCACGCGGCTCATTCTGATCTGCCCTCAGATATCAAAGAGGCAGTCGAGGACTGAGGCTTTCCTGGACTCCCAGAGAGCACATCCAGCTACTTCATGGTGGAGGAACTAGACACCAGATGTGAGTTTTATTCTTTCTTCAAAATCTCCAAAGGAAAGAATCAGGCTTAGACCCAGCTGATGCTGATGGAAGACCAGATGCTTACAAGAAAAAATGAAGGTCACACCTGAGGAAAGAGTTTTGTAATTAAAAAAAAATTAAATTTGCTACACTCACTTGAGTTTTTAGTTTTAGAAATGGAAGCCTAAAGTTTCCATTCAATATGTTCAACAACAACAACAGAAATCACGCCTTAGATCATCTCCAGCAGAAACTCGGTAACTAGTAAGCTAATAGCTGCTCATTTCCCTCCCCTCAGCCTTAAGTAACTTCTAGTCTACTTCCTGTTTCTAGAAATTTGCCTTACGAGCTATGACACAAAGCTGACATCATTTGATATGTGTTCTTTTGCTCATGGCTTCTTTAACTTAGGACAATGTTTTCAAGGCTAACATGCGGGGAAGAAGGGCAAAGGAGCTCGGGCACTGGTAAGCACCAGCAAGACCACTGGGAAGGGGGTGTAGATGGATATGGCACATGGACAGAGATGAGGAGAGAGGAGACTGGCAGTGGGGGTGAGACCATGCAGCACCGTAGAGGAGATGGCTAGCACGAGAGTATGGCTCCAGACTGAGAGAGGTGTCATGCGTCATCACCAACTCTACACATGGCATTCTAAACACTGTCATTTCCTCATGGGGAATGTAGTTGTATATTTATTTTCAAATGGAATATTTACTTTTAAAATAAAAGTTTATTTATCTGTGGCACACACTTTACGTAGTTATGAAGGAATGCTTCCGTTTGTAAAAATCATCTTTTCAATCTCAGAGATGGTCGTATCCTAGCTTTACCCTTAAGCTATGCATTTTAGCAAGATAACACTATATATCGACCAGAAAGTCTAAAGTGCATAACTCTGATATCCTCGAATGCTGACAAGAATAGGAAGTTATAGCAACTCTCATTCACTTCTGCTAGAAAGTTAAAGAATGTACAGCAAATTACTTGATTTATTTTTAAGTGTATATTACCTTTCATTATGGCCACTTTTTTTTTGCATGACTGGGGTTCGAACTCACAACATTGCACTTGCCAGGCAGGCACTTATGCCATAGAGCTATCTTCCCAGCCCCAATCTATGGTCACTTTAAAAGGCAACTGAGCAGTTTTTTTGCAAAGCCAGGATTACTGTCGCTACAAGATCCCAAAATCTCCCTCGCTGGTATTTTCTCCAATGAATGAAAAATTATATCAAGAAAAACCAACACTCAGTCATGGTGGTACATTCCTATCATCCCAGCAGTCTAGGAGACTGAGGCATGAAGACCAGAAGTTTGAGCTCAGGCTAGGCAGTTTAGTAACTTGGACAGATCTTGTGTCACAATAAATTTTTTCCAAAAATATTTAAAAGTCTCAGCATATAGTACAGTAAGAAAACCCTGAGTTTGATTCTCAACATGGCAAGGGCAAAAACCCGACACTTACTATGTTTATTTATATTTGCCATAATTCGTGAGCAACCAAGATGTACTTTAATAATAGGCAAACTGTGGTACATTGGTACAGCAATAGATAGAGAAGAGGTACCAAGCCACAACAGTTCATGGATGAATCTCAAGTGCATTTTGCTAAGTGAAAGGAGCCAATCTGAAGAGGCTACTTGCTGTATTATTCCAAGTATACAGGACTCCTGAAAAGCAAAGCTATAAACTGATAAGGATTCAGACAAAGGTCTTCTTTCTATAATTTATAAAGAACTAAAAAACATTACTGTCCCATAATTCAAATATCCAATCCAGAAATGGGCATCTGACATGAACACACAATTCTCAGAGAAGGAAATTCAACAGGCCTACAAATACATGAAATGCTCCACTTTGCTAGCCATTTGTGAAATGCAAATTAAAACCACACTTAGATACCATCTCACCCCAGACAGAATGGCTATTATAAAGAAATCAACCAACAACAAATGTTGGAGAGGCTGTGGAGAAAAAGGAACCCTTCTCCACTGCTGGTGGGAATGCAGATTGGTGCAACCATTACAGAAAGCAGTGTGGAGACTCCTTGAAAAACTAGAACTGGAAATTCCATTCAATCCAGCTATTCCCCTACTCGGAATTTTCCAAGAAAGCCTGGAAACATCATATCATAGTGATATCTGTACACCTGTGTTTATAGCAGCACAATTTATAATAGCCAGATCTTAGAAGCAACCAAAATGCCCATCATCTGAAGAATGGTTGAAAAAGATGTGGTATTTTCATACGATGGAATATTACTGAGCTATAAAGAATGATAAACTACAACACTTCATATATAAGTGGATGTATCTTGAACATATACTCATAAGTGAAATAAATGAAACCTACATGTGCAAAAAAAAGAAAAAAAAAAAAAAAGCAAAGCTATAAAGAGAGTAAAAGAGCCGAGATTTCCAGAGGTCATGGGACAGGAAGGAGATGACAAATAGGTAAAGCACAAGGGATGTAGAACTTTAGGTAACTGCATGGTACTCTAATACAGATATATGACATTACACATACCCCAAACCACACTGCACAACGCAACACAAAAACTGAATCTGAATGTAAACTATGAAGTTCAATGAATAATAACATAACAATACTGCATCATTAATTGTACAAACTTTCCACACTAATGCAAGATACTGATAATAGTTGAAATTTGGTGCCCAGGACCATGCAATGAGATAGAAAAGCCATTACCTGGGTTCTCTTTGTACGACTGCTCCATTTTTCTCTGTACCTAAATCTGTTCCACAAGTAAAGTCTATTCACAAAAAAGGAAGGTAGAGAAAACTAGAGCAATAAAGTGGCTGTGACTCCCTTTCCAATGTTATTCCCTCTTTAATTATTTTGTTGCTGTTGCAGTTTATTATCTGTACATGGACACTATCTAGACTAAAAGGCATTTGGATTTGATTTGCAAAATAACCACTCTAAAGAAAGACATAAATTTTGATTTCCATTTTAAACATTAGGATTTACAGACTCAACAATTTAAATCTCTCCAAGAGCAAAGATTGTCTAAAATCTTTGGAATGGCACCAAGACTTTTACTGCTCTTCTCAGTTTGTCTGTTCTCCTAGAAGTAGCCAGATGTTTCCATTGGAATGAGATCTTTACAGTAACCCTTCTTAGTGAGGGTTTATCCTATCAGTGGGAGCTTGTCCCCAGGGCAATGGCACTGTTTTATATTTCCTAACTATACTTGTTTACTGGAGGTGACATAACAAATTACAGTTGTCTCTCATACTCTGAAGGGGGTGGGTTCCAGAACCCGCCTTGGCTTCCCCAATCTGCAGATGTTCAAGTCTCTTATATAAAATGGTAATGTATTTGCATATATATTAGTTACATACATATAGATTAAATCATCTCTCGATAACTTATAATACTTAATCCAAAGTGTGCAGTCCGGAAACAGTTCTAACTGTACTGTTTAGGGAATAACGGCAAGAGAGTTGGAGAATTTTGTCCTGCAGTAGCTTGACATCATGGATGCCAAAGCTGTGGAAACACAGAGACAACTATACCATAAAACAGACAGCTTAAAAAAACAGAAATGCACGAACTTTGGGCAGAATGCTGTCTGATCCCTTTGTGGCTTCTGGTGGTGTCTGCCTATCTTCAGTATTGCTTGGTTAGGCACTTCTGCACTATGTTGTCCCTGTGAATCTATCTCTCTGTCTCTTCTCTTCTAAGAACACCAGTCATATTGGATTAAAGGCCCCCTCTCCTCTGCTATGACTTCATCCTAACTTGAGCCCTTCCACAGCAACCTATTTCCAAATAAGGTCACTTTCTGAAGTGCTTGGGGGTTAGAATGTCAATAGATCTTTCTGGGGGACACAATTCACCTAACAAGTTATGAGCACATTTTGTCCTTCAGCCTAAAGGAAAGTCTTGCTGGAAATGATACCTGTCTAGAATAGCCTTCCTTTTGAAGTAAGGACCGATTTGCCCATAGAATTCTGAAAGTTCTGCACAAGCCTTCTTTGGCATCTTAGTGGTCTCAGGGTTTTTCCTTCATCCTTGCCCTGGTTTGCTTAATTTTTTAGCCCTCTGCACTGACACTTCCTTATGTTTTAGAAATGTGCCCATTTGCATTTAGGGCATAACACCTGCTACCTCCTCTTCCTCTGACCATTGTAGAAGCACTGGAAAAATCTCAGGTCTCTCCTTGGCCTCTGGTTCTTATGTTACAACATGCTGGGAGTGATCCCATTTACTAGTATGACTTCATTATATGATGATGTTTTCTAAGTGTGTGTCTCCAGGTTTGACTTTTTTCTGAACTCCAGATCTGTGCATTTAATTGCTCCTCGGCCATCTCCACTAGGGCAATCTAACACCTCAAATTTAACATGTGCACACAAACTCACATGTCGTCTGTGTTGTACATCTCAGTAAGAGCACCAGCAGCCTAGTTTGCTCATCTTGCCTGTCTTCCACCCTTCATATGTGAGCTACAGCTTTACCTCTCTTAACTGTCCCTATCTCTTTGTGTTTGTACCTTGACCCTATATTGAGATTTCAGAATGCACTGCCTAGACTACTTCAATACACTCGCGCATGGTTTTCCTTCAGCTCCAAACCACTACAAATGTCACAGCGTGAAACTGGCTGTGCCAGTGGCTGTCCGTTCTGCAGGCTAAGGTTTGCTTTCCGCAGCGAGGCACCAGGAGGTGGCATTTTAGGACTGTGAACCTGATCTTTTGGGGTTTTTTTCCCCCATCCCAAATTCCAGTTGTATCCAATAACTTAGCTGACCCTAATGCACATTATGGCTGTGTGTGTTTATTTCAATTAAACTGTTCTTTCTCCCTGGAATGTTCCCCTGTCTCCATACCCAGCCATTCAGGGGCAGACTTCCTGTCTGAAGATAAGGAAAGATAAGATAAGATAGGTGGGTAGGTGAGAGCTCATCCTCTGGGGCTGTTCCAGCTGTCTCTCTGCTGGCCACTTGTCCCCTTTGCATCTCGTCTGTGGAGCACTGTGGCACAGTGACCCTGGCTGTTTGCCAGGTGCTGCATGTTAAAGCCAATTTCTGTGGTTGTGGACTCCTCCGGATATGTGTCAGTTCCGGGTAAAGCCTCAAGGCTGCCAAGTTCTCAGGCTGGATCTCCTGCTGGCACTTAGACAGTTTCTCCATGCCCTGGGTGCCAGCAGGGGCAAAATTTCGGCCAGGGCTTCTGGTTCCCTGGAACTCTTCAGACAGGCAGGCTTTCCCTCTTTTAAGGTCTGATTCAAAAACACATGGGTGATAGGGTCTATTCTAATGCTCACTGGCTCCTGGGTACAGTACCCACCACCCAAAGGACTGTGAGCACGTTCTCTGCATAACTTACAGGCTGGCCCCTCTCACCCATCCCTATTTATTCAGTCAACCAATATTTATTGACAGAGAAATGTATGTCAGGTCACTGCTAAATACTAAGGACACAGCAATATACAAAATCAGTCAAAGGGAAGAGAACAACAGTTTATAGTCCCACACAGGAGACATACATTAAACAGAAAAACCTACCAATAATTAATTACAATTATCAAGGAACATGTGGAATGAAGAAAAAGTACAAGATTTTAGAAAGAAACTGTGCCATTATGACCCGGATTGGTGAGAGAAATGAATTCCACAGGAGGCACTTGTTTTTCTTGTGGTTTTGAGTATTTCTTCTTTATTTGTTTGAGTTTTTCTACATGAACACTATGCATCTCTTGTTTATCATATTTCTCACAACTATTTTCCAAGTTTGAAACATCTAGTTAAACCTCAGAATCACATGTTCTTAAAGATTACAGGCTGGATACTCATAGACTGTCCCTCATTTGAGTTTCTCTACTATTTCCTCGTGTTTTCCAGGACAGTCTATAACAGACTATGTGTTGTGACCGCCTGGGTAAGAAGGACAGTGTCTGCAGTTTGAAAGCTCCCTTTACACTATCCAATGCTCCATAGACTGACTGCTCACCTCCTTCGACTCCATGCCCACACCACCAGCTGCCTAAACACAAGGATGCACAAGCTCTCCACCTGCTCTGGATTCTAATGTTCCACACAGGGACTCTCCTGGGTGTGGACAGCCTGCCCACCCAGCTTGCTCTAGCTTGTCCTGTGGCTCTGCACACCACGTTAGGGCTTTGTGAAAGCCCCTTTTGTCTGGGCTTGGGCTCTGGACCCTGGCTGTAGTGGCTTAAGGACTGAACTGCTCAGGAAGGGAAAGGAAAGGAAGGGAAGAAGAAGAAAAGCCCCCTTTTAAAGCTCCATTCACTGTGCTACCTGCAGAGTCTGAGGCCACCATCCCCCCTCCCCAGGACTACTTGGATGATTTTCAGATGTTCCAACTTTTGCAGTGGTCAGTATAGATGCCCTCTCCCTATAAAGCATTTTTTCAACTCACCCTCATGGCCTGGCCTAGGCTGGTGGCAAGTCAGACCCAGAAGAATCAAAAGCTACAGGGTGTATATCGAGAACAAAGTTGACTGGATAGATTGGCTGTGACAGGGAAAGAAAAGAATCAAGAATGATTATTTTGCGCTTTATCAATGGGGTGAGGCTACCAACCAAGACAGGGAACATTGGAGAGAAGCACTTAGAGACAGAGGAAATCAAGAATCTTAGTTTGACTCCTAATCTAATCGATATCCAAGAGGAGATGTTAAACAGGAAGATTAATGTAGATTTGTGAAATTTGTGCTGATCTGGTGATTTTTTTTTTTTTTTTTTTTTTTTTTTTGAGACAGGGTCTCGCTATGCAGCTCAGGCTGGCCTTCAGTTCACTTTTGTAGCCCAGGCTGGTCTTGAACTCGCCTGGTCTGATCCTCCTGCCTCTGCCTTTCAAGTGCTGGTATTACAGATGTGCACCACCATACCCAGATTGATCTGGTGATTGAACCTAGGGGTTTCTCTACTGCTAAGCTGCATGCCTAAGAATTATTATTATTATTATTATTATGAGACAAAGTCTCACTATGGAGCCCAGCCTGGGCTCAAGCATTCAATTTTACTGCCTCAGCCTCTCTAGTAATTTGTCTTAAAGGGATACACCACTGTACCCAACCAGAATTTGCTCTATTTTAAAATTTCTGTCATACCAGCCTCGCTAAACTTTGATTGTGGATGAGCACTATCATGTTTTTATTTCTTTTTTTTTTCAGTTCCTTCTCTAGGTTTATAACCTGGGGTTCAAAGTTGGGTTTCCTGATGGTTGAGACTTGTAGAAAAATTCTCCATCTATGTATGGATTTGCATTTATCTGAATAGACAATTCATTGTATTTTTCATATTTAAAAAACAATTCCAGATTTTTAAAAAGTTAAGAATTACCACATTCAATGACACTGACAAGTATTAAAAAGCAAAAGGTAATAATGATTCACCCCATTGTAAATTTATGTTTAAGCCAAGCTGATTCTTTTTATTTATTTATCTTTTATTAGTGTATATTTGCAGCACACAATGATTGCATTCATTGTACAGGATTAGCCTGTGTACATAACACATTTCATTACTCTTCTTTGTATCTTTTCCTTCCACCATTTATTTATTTATTTATTTATTTATTTAGTCTTTTTGAGACAGGGTCTTGCTATGCAGCTCAGGCTGACCTTGAGCTCACTTGTGTAGCCCAGGCTGGTCTCAAACTTGCACCAATCCTCTTGCCTCAGCCTCTCAAGTGCTGGGACTATAGGCATGTGCCACCACGCTCAGCTTATTTTTTTATTTTTAAAATGAATTTATTACTTTAATAAGAAAGAACAATGAGATAGTTTCAAAACAAGCTGATTCTTTAACTTAGTTATTTTTTTTTTTTGTTTTTACCTCTGTTAATAGCTTAGGAGTTGAAGAAACGTTGTAGTAAGAGTATTCACAAAATTACGTTTGACTGTCAGGCATATTGTTGCATGCCTGTATTCTGGGAGGCAGAGGCAGCTGGGTTGCTGTAAGCTTGAGGTTAGCCTAGGCTACATACCAAGTGTGATATAACACTGAACTTTGTAATGAGACCGTGTCTCAGAAAGAAAGAAAGAAAGAAAGAAAGAAAGAAAGAAATTAAATTTAACTTACAGTTGCTTCTCAAGGCACACTGGAGAGTCAGCTGGGCAGACTAGAACATGTAATCACAAGAACCAAGTTCTAGTCCCATCTCTGCCTAAAACTAGTAGTGTGTGTTTAGACAAGTCATCATCTAACCAACTTGAAGTCTCAGTTTCCTCATGTATAAATAGAGATAATAATATCTTACAAAATATTGGAAGGGGAAGAATAATTGTAGTTAACCTCCATGAAAGCATTGTACACATATCTAAACTGTAAACCACATGTTGGAAAAGAGAAATGGTTCAAATTTCAGTGGTGTGGCATTTCCTCTTTCAACACAATTTAAGAGTCAGGGTCACCAGGGCAAAGGCCTGGAGGCCATATGAAGTGGGCTGAGAAATCATAATTTGTAATTGATTAAATGTGTCTCACTGCAGATCCACTTTTGGAAATATTTGAGAATGCTCAACTGTACATTCCACGGCACTGCGCTGTGCCAAGCAGAGAGGTTTCTCTGGGTGGAGTGATGCAATCCAGGATGTGTCTCTTTGACCCCTCATCTACCTCTGCTCCCACGCTCACCCCTATCCCCAGTGTCCCCTACCTGCACATTGAGAGCATATCTTACTCTTCAAAAATGTATGCGTGTAGAACAGCCCTGGGGCAGAAAGGGGCTGCGGAAAGGTAAACAGTCCTTCCTGCCAATTTCCCCTCCCCTTGCTTCTTGCCCAAATCAAGTCATGTTTCCACCTGGTTCCCCAGCCCCCATTCACTTCCTTTCTACCAGGGAGCTTTGCAGTTTCTTAAGGAAATCTCAAAGACTCACAAGCTTTCTAGATTGCAACCAAGTAATCTTCATGGCATCTGTCTGGAAAATGTGACAAGTGGTGTGTGGAAGCATTTCCTTGTCAGAACACTGACAATCCAGCCTGACCGGTGATGTCTTCTCTTTCTGCTATGAAGTTCAGTCTCGGTGACAGAAAAGAGAGCCATGAAGGTAAAACGTCCTAGTGAAAATTTCTCTTCCCAGAATCACGCACCACTAGAAGAATTGCCCTCCCTGACGAACAAGCACCAATGCACCATTGGCTTCTTACTGAGTCCTTGTGGCTAATAATTCTTAAACAGTAGTTAGTTAAATAGTCCCATGTGCCACATGCCCCTGAAACCATGGTACAGTTCAGTAGTATCTGATAAAGCCAGCCACTGGAATCTACTTGGAGAGAGTATTAAAAAGGCTCATTTAGTCAGGGTTGGGAGGTGAGTGGGTTGTGCAGGCCATTAGTATATTTTAAGAACTCTCCAGGTAACACAGTCTAGCAGTCCCTTACACAGTTAAATGGAGACTTACCAAAG
>PVKN010016383.1:0-17920 GCA_004027915.1 Capromys pilorides | reverse complement strand
AAACCCTAAGTTCAATCCCTGGTTCTGGGGATTGGGAAAAAGAGGAGAGGAAAAGGAAGAGCAAAAAGAAAACAGTAGGGAGGGTGGGAGGGAAGAAGGAAGGTAGATAGGCAAGAAGGAAGGAAGGAGGGAGGGAGGGAGGGAAGGAGGGAAGGAAGGAAGGAAGGAAGGAAGGAAGGAAGGAAGGAAGGAAGGAAGGAAGGACGAAACAAGGGCAGTGTGTGAACTGTGTGTACAGAATGGCCCTGGGTTTTAAGAGTAAATAAATATTATGCATAGAATAGTCACTAGAAGGTAGAGCACCAACATGTGACAATGATTATCTCTGGATACTACAAAAACAAGTTTTAATGTTCTCCCTTGTTACTCTGAATTCTCCAAGTTGTCTTGCATTGCACATGTAATAACATGGAAAAATGCTTATAAAATTGAGAGAAAATATCAGGTTAGAAAAATTATTGCAGCCATCAGAATACAAATTGGCTTTCAACTGTGGAAGAAAATACACATTCCAGAAGAAGACAGACAGGAATATTTTCAACTCTTACTTTTTCCAGAGCTGGGGATTGAACCCAGGGCCTCATACACTCTAGGCAAATGCTTTATCAGAGCCCCTTCAGTCTTGCCAGTTATATCCTCTGCATGATGGAATGATGGATTATCATCATTTTCTTTTGTATATTAGTTTTCTTTTTACAATTTTTCTGTGCTTATATATTATTTCTATGAGCAGAAACATCAAAGTACCACCAAAAATTATTGAAAATTTGAGTAACATATTACATGCAATCACCAGTTGTGACAGTCACCAGTAAAACATGTCTGAGGGTGTAGGCCACTCCTGTGCCACAGCTATGTGGAACCTGGTACCCGTCTCTATCCTTTGCCTTCTGAATACACCAAATTCCACATTGTGCAGGCAGAGAGTTAAGACCAGAGTTACAGAGGAGGGGAAAAAATGACCAAATTTTAGGGTGTAATCTATTTCAATAAAAAACTTGGATTTCCCAATCCAATAGTCCCCTCTGGTTGGACACATGGAGCTCTCTGGTGGCCAAGAGGTGTCAACGCAGTGAATTTTACACTTGCAAAACCAAACCCAAGATCTACTAGCCAAACCAGAATGTTCAGAAGATGCTATAGATTGAATTCCCAAGCCCTCTCATCTAGTAGGAAAACATCTATCTCTGCAATTCTCCCACCTCTTGGTGTGAAGACAGAATTCTCCCCTCTGCCCCTGAAATTACAGGTAGCATAGGTACTCTCTTTTCCTTCGGTCATGCCACCGTGTCAAGCCACCTGACACTACTTGGTTTTGTACTAACTATGTAATAAATTGCCTGAGTGGTGCTGACTGACTAATGCAGCACTCCTGATCATACTGCCTGTCCCACAAGTCCATATCACATGAGTTTGCCCTCCTTGGCTATTTTTCAAGCTATTCTTCATAGCATTGTGAAATGGAAGGAGTCACAGGAACAAAGAGACCTGAGATCCGGTAAAGCAGTGATTTGGTGAAAAAAGTGGCTCCTTATGTGCTAAAATAAGAAGGAACCTATTTCAGTCTTAAGAATTTTGTGCATCAGAGTCCCCCATTATGCTGTGACTGTACCTCTGGGAGGAGGTGGTCAGCTGATGTGTGTGTGTGTGTGTGTGTGTGTGTGTGTGTGTGTGTGTGTGTGTATGGGGGGTGGTCTATGCATGAACACATACACGAACTGGAATAGTGTGTTGTCAGAAGCCTGTGTAGTTAACTACCACTGTATATCTCTGTATCTGTATCCTTTCATTTAGGCACAGGCCATACACTTAACCATATCATAAACTCCTTGTAGGTGATTTTGTATGCTTTTTACAGTCTAATACTATAATCCTATGTATAGATGTTGGAACTATTGACATGATTTAGATTACTTTCTTTGAAGCTATGGATAAAAATAATATGTGAATCATTCAGATTCTTAGACTCAGGATTTTGTTTATAGAATATTGTACTATTTTTAGCATTTGTGTTGGCCCTGCAGCCATGCCTTTTAAAGAGGCCTGAGGATTAGTGGAAACTTACCCCCTGAGTATTCTAGAATGTTCCATTTAGAGGTAATTAAAGGAAGGAAAAGGAACAAATTGTACTCCCCAACTGGAAAACCAGTGACTCGCACGTATTTTTGCTTGAATTTTATTCCTTTCTAACAACATCTCCACAATCACCAAGATAGTTTAGTGATCACACCTTCAAATTTTGACAAATAGCAGTCTGAGGATAAGCCCTGAAATGCTCTCTATAGTCAGTTTTAAGATGTGTTCATTTTGACTTTAGTTTTTTAAGTGAAAGAAACATAACCAAGAAATAACTTAAAGAGGACATTGGAAAGTGCTGTAATGTAACCCAACACTTAGAAAAAGCAGGGAGCAGCTTGGTGAGGTATTTAGGAGAAGAGAATGAGATTTCATTTGGATGTTACCAGGAAGTGGATGTGGGTGTGGATAGAACCAACAGGTAATGGATGGTTGTTACATATGTGTGACGAGTATGTGAATTTTCTTCAAAAGATCTTGTCTACCTTGAATCATGTCAGAAATTTCCATTTACCATAATAAAAATCTAAACCTTCCGCCTTCCAAAGGGAAATTTTAAAGAAGGAAAGAAATGTGACCAAGGTCATTTAAGAAATAAGAGATAGAGAAAAACAGTATATTGAACAAGAGACCATAATGTACAAGTTATAATGATTCCATGACACTTTGAAGTAGAATATATGTTCAGTCATATATTTTACTGTATTTGTAACCCTAGATAAGGTACTTAACCTCTCTCACTTATAATCTCTTAACCTATAAAGCAAGGATACAACACTCACCTTCCAGAGTTGTTGAGTCAATGGGAAATTAATCTGTATCAAGCAACTACCTGGATTTGGTAAATAGTCCCTCAAAGTGACTCCTATTATTAATGTGCTAAATAGATTAGAAATTCCAGTGTATTTCAGCAGGCCTACTGGGAGGCAGCGCATTGGAAGTGACTATGCCTTTGTTTTGGGGAAGATAGGACCTCTTAGGCCATGTAGGAAGGAATAGCGCAGCAGACCTCAATTCTTGGAACTTGGTGGTTTGGAGCCTCATCTAGCCTGCAGCAACGAACTACTGGGGAAGATTTCCCTTCAAATCCCCCAAAACATTTAGTCTTTTGTTACATGGGAATACAAGAATCTTTCACAAGTGGATTTAAAAAATAAATGGAGTCTTAAGATAACCAAGTCCCGGTTCTCCTGTTTCTTCCTCTATCCAACTGCCTCTGGATTCCCAGGGAAAGAAGCATGTGGCTATCATCAGCAATGAGCTGTAAAATTTCTTTCTTATGTGGGGTCTTTTTCTAATTCACTTCAACATATGCACTACATGTCTCACAAGGGAAACGAAGGGTTGTTGTTGCTGCTGCTGTTGCTGTTGTTGTTCAGATGGATAGATGGATCATGGATGCATGAATGAAAGAAAATGATCAGAGGCAGGATGTATGCACATTTGAGTTTTCTTTTTCTATCTGTTTATATTTTTTTAAAGAAATCACTCCTAAGGAGAAGAACCTTTTATTTACCAGTTAAGTCTACTACTTTTATGTACCATAAAGGGTAACAATGAACATGTAGTTTTCATGTCATTCAATACACATATCTCTGTGAGTAGGTCTTATTAATACCTCTCTACAGATAAAGAAACCCATGCTCAGAAAGGCTAAAGAGCTTGCTCATGTTTACACACTAAGTCCACATCATTTCTCTTGTATTTCATACAATGCAGGTATACCTATAGTAAAAACTATCCAAGCTGATACAGAAATAAGAGAGTCATTATTCAGATGTACTTCTTTTTTTCCATAAATTAACCCACTTATTGTAGGCTAAGGATGTCTCAAATAGTAAGAGCTTCTACCAGTCTTTCAATTCCTTCAGTCTTCTGATGGCTGACTCGACTGTGACCGCAGAAGTGGTATTGTAGGTCCAGGCACTACCAGCCATGGTTTTCATGCAGGAACCACACTGCCAGATACCCATGACCCACTTCTTCATCTTGGTCTTGCCACAAGGAGGAGGTATACTTGGCATGCTGGCTGATTTCAATCTTCTTCACCATTTTGCTGTCTAGTGATCTCCTGCCACTCAGATATACTTCTAAGAGGCAGGAGATCACTAGACAGAAAAAAACATAGGGTAAAGGGAATCTTTACTTAATTATACACTGAAAGAGGTGGCAGATAAGGGGAGCACATGAGTTGATGAAGAAAGGGGAGAGATTACAGGTAGTTTTATGCTCAGAGGCATTGCCTCAAGTGGAATTCAGTCACTGGCTGGAAAGAGTAAGTTTGGTTACTCTATAACTCCATTCTGCATGGAGGACCCTTAATATTGGGCTACTCCACCTGTTCACAGAGTCAATGTCTATCAACAAATTCTCAGTCAACTTAGAGGCAATGTGAGAGATCACAGGTCATGCCCATACTCTTACAGTTGTTCAAGTTCAGAAAAAAGCAGCCGAACCAGAGACATTGATTCCTGTGCATGTGCTTCATTGATGGAGTACTCTTGGGAGAAGGAGAGTTAAGTGAAGCAAGCGGGAGCCAGGGAAAAGAGCTAATAAGTTTGTGGGCTTAGTTATCTTCAGCCTAGTCTCACTGGAGCAGCAGTTGTGTCACATAGCTGATGCCTCCTGGAAACAGGAGGACATACCTTTTACATCACCTTATCAGCAAGTCATTAGCTATCGGCTGCCCTTTGGGCTAGGTGACTCCCATTAACCAAGAACAGTTCTCCAGAGAAGGGAGCAATTGTGAGCTGCTTTTGACTGCCAACCCTCAAAGTTGCCAAAGAAGGGAATTCCAGTCCAGTTAAGAATATCTGGTCAGGGCCTCAGCAGCATGCACTGTACCCATCACATTGCTGTAGAGGTTCCTGTTGGCATGGAGTGCATGGAAAGTTTGGTGAGTGTTGTAGCCTTTCCTGTGTGAGTGCAGACTGCTTGGTGGGTAGGAGGAGATCATCCAGAAGTTTATTGTCTGGTCCTGGAGCAGAGGGAGTACCAATAAGAGATCCATCTCATGAGCTTGCTGGTTCCAAATCTTTCATATTTCCTAACCATTCACTTCTGAGATATTCTACTGTTTTCATTGAAATTGAACTTTTGGCTGAAGTCTGGCCTAAGGTTTTTACTTTAATGGCATTTTAATGCACAGTTCTTCTTGATATAGTACTACTAACATCATGTCATTGAGATCTCTTTTCTTCAATCACTAGGTTTTTTTTCTTTTAGCTCAGATATCCTTCATATTGCCTCTAAACTCCTAACTAACCTTTTCCTCTCAAATTCTGTTAATAATTAACTTGGGGTCAAGGTTTCTTTGGGTGAAAAACAATGAAAAGGCAATTATCTAGCTGCTTTTAAGAGCCAAAGGAGTGAAAACTCTTCATTATGTGTCTAACCTGAGATATTTCTAAGAGTATACCTTTTTTGTATGGTCAAGACCAAATGAAACCAACGGATATAGACTTTTTTTCTTCTTGTCTTTAGACTTTAAGAATTAGTCATAAGATCATGCTCAAATTATTCAATCCAAAAAAGTGATTAACATTTAACTTCTTTAATGGGCAATTACTCAACAGCTATGCCAGTGAGTAAATATTTACTCATCATCTATTCCAAGGAGTGAATGTTAACTTGAGTCAAACAGTTACTTCTGTTGGTTCTTTAATAATGGCAAAGTGAATTTATGTAGTTCTACAAGCTCCATTTTTTCCCACCAAATAAAAACTGACTGAAGGTAGTTCAGAGCTCCAAGCTGAGCTTAAATTACAGAGAATTTACTCACTCATTTCTTGTCCCCCAAAAAAGCTGAACATTTGTTGTAGCCACTTCTATTCACTGCAATCTGGTTTCCCCAAACCTCACAGAGTCAATTGCAGTAAACCACTCAGTTTCTCAGTGTTTAGCTTTGTGCTTGCCCTGTTCACTACAAAACTGCCTGTTTTTTTTTTTTCTTTATGGATGTAGAAGCAATGTGGAGGTAGAAGCAAAGGCAAGATGCTGAATGCCTTGTCCTTTGTAATATGCTTGCAATTGCTTTTCCTTAAGATGGGGTGGACAGTTCAGGAGACCTTGTCTAGCAGGAAGGGGGTTTGGAAGCTTCCAGTCTCTTTGTTTATGCACACTGCAGCAAACAGGACTGAATGAAATATCCCAAGCCTGAATACATATATGAACAGAGCATATGACCTGAAGACTCTTGTAGGCCAATAATGGGCACCATTTCTGAGACTTTCAGTTCACTTCTAAGAAGTCTAGTTTAATCAACAGGCAGGAAACATATTCAAAATGTGGAACACAAGCCAATGTCAAATGTTAAGAATGAGGATATGAAACTTTGATGCTAATACTCCAGGTGTGGTCTCCCATGAAGAGGTCAAAGATGCCTACATGGGGGAACACTGAGAGAGAAGATTGGAGTATCTTGGCTTGTAGAAAGAATGTGAACATCGAAAACTTGGTATACTAGTCAGATTTGGCTAACTGCTGTACTAACTACCTCCAAGTGTCAGGCGCCTCGTATAAGTTAAAGTTACTTTGTTGCTCATGTCATATTCCTTGGTAGTTGCTTGAATGCGGACATTATGAACCTGATATTCTTTCTGTTTTGTACCATCTGTGTCCCCTAAAGCTCACAGTCCTCCATCTGAGCCACTACACCTAGATAGCTGATGAGGGAAAAGAGAAAGTATGGAGGAGAGTGGGGGAGGGTTGAGCAGCCCACCCATACTCTAGCGAGATGGCCTGGCTGTCATGCAGGGGAAGCTGGGGAATGTAGTCATCTGTGTGTCCAAGGTGTAAAGGGAAATGGCTGAGTGTGAAACTAGTCAGTCTCTGCCACTATGGTTTCAAGAACTTAAGACTGTTCCAAAAGGGGCAGTTGAGGCAGGAAGGAGATGGCGCTCTTCTACAGCAAGCATTTAGAAGAGAGTTGGAGAAAGGACAGAGAAAGAGGGAAGGCCAAAAAAGGCTCCAAGTTAATGGGCTACTCTTGGAGAGATGCTAAGTTAAAGTAGATTCACTTATAAGGGGAGATGAAAAATTGTTCTCATTTGGGTTTCTTTTTTTTTTCAGGTACAGGCTTTAGAGGGTAAGTTAAAGTTGTTAAAGCAAAGGATTAGATAAGAGGGAAGCATGCTTTGATTGAGGAGCCAGCTGTGTCAGAAAGTAACAGGGAGAGGAAGAGTGGGTCAAGCTCCACCACAGGTACCTGATTGTGGTGGCCTGTGGAGGTTGCCTGTGAATGGAGAGACTCCTCAGGCTTCTCATTCACTAGGGATGTTCTGGGAAGAAGAAACTCAACTGAGAGAGGGTGCCAGAATGCACACAGGATCCTTTCTGGGAGGGGAGGACACTCTTGCTCAGTGCTTTCCCTTGTAGTTCTTTTGCCCCTGCCTGTGAGCGAGACCCTGCCTCTGCTCTTTATACGGAGCCCTGTGATGAGAGCGAAGGTTCTGGGAGCAGGAGTAGAGGCAAAGGCATGGGGCCTGCCCCACCTAGCCAATAGCGTCAGGAGGCTGCAGCTTGGCATGTCTCCTGCTGGATCACACTCGCCCTCCCCAGCAATTCTGACAGGCCCTCTGGGGCTAACTCTTTTGTGGCAAATTCTGGCAATCCCAAATGTGGCTCGTTGTCAAGGCCCTGGACCAGTGCCCGGAGCCTGTTGGAAGTCCAGACTCTAAGTCAAGAAGAACAGAATTAACTGGCCAGGTGCCAGGATAATATTTTTCTTCCTAAGCAAGAATGCTGCTTAGGAAATAGGTTTGGCTCTTTTTTTTTTTTTTTTTTTGAGACAGCGGCTCACCAGGTAGTTCAGGCAGGCCTAGAACTCACTGCGTAGCCCAGACTGGCCTCAAACTCTTGGCAATTCCCCTGCCTCAGCCTCCCAAGTGCTGGAATTATAGATGTGTGCTACCATGCTTGGTGTCCTTTCTTATTTTCTTATCTTCAGTCTCCTTTAGAGAAGTGATCATTTAAAAACAATCTTCAAGTGTCCCTTCTCCCCTCCAAAGAAAATTTATTTATTTACCAAACATCCATTTAGTGCCTTACAGTAGTCTATGTCTAAATGGTAATTCATTTGATCCCCACAGCTACCTCCTGGCTTAGATAAAATTTTTCTCCCCACTTTGTAGCTGAAGTTGTAGAAGTGAGAAAGGCTTAGTGACTTATGCAGGGCCGTGCAGTTTACAGGTGGTAAGCCTCGGATTTCTAGCAAGGCAGTCTAGGTTCCCAGTCTGTGCTCACTATGCCAACTCTGTGTTCCTTCACCAAAGAAAACGTGGGTTGCTTTTACAAAATGGTAGAATATGCACACAGAAAAAAATGTATGAATCCAATGAATTTTCACAAAATCAAATACATCTAAGTACCTGACCACCCCCATAAAACCTCAGAATATCACCAGATCCAGAAGAGCCCAATTGCTTTCATCTCTACCCCAAGGATAATCCTTATCTTGGCTTTTTGAGGATGGATTAGTTTTAACTGTTTTTAAAAAATTACATATATATATCATACAATGTGCATTTTTGTGTGCAGTTTATTTTCCTCTTGCTTACCTTTATTGTTAATGGTCCCATTTTTTTTATTCCTGTGTAGTATTTCATCTTTCAAATATATTAAATTTATTTATCAAGTCTGTTATTGATGAGCACTTTGCTAATAGTCAGTTTGGGGCTATACAATTAAAGCTACTGTATATATCTTTTGGTGAAAACATTGTCATATTTCCATTGGGTTTGTACCTATAGGTACAAAGCTATAGTTCATACAAATATTGAAGTTTAATTAGTACTGCCTACCAGTTTCCCAAAGTGGGGACAGCTATAGTCCTACCAGCAATGTCTGAGAGTTCAAATTACCCTTGTCTTAGAATTTCTTGTCTTTAATTTTAACACTACTAATTGGTAGCATATTTTTCATTCTTTTGAAAATGAGTTTTATTTTTAGAACAGTTTTAGATTTACAGAAAAATTGAGAAGATAGTACAAAGAGTTCTCATATGTGCTACAACTGGCTTCCCCTATTACTAACCTCACTCATTCATATGGTACATTTCATGAAATCTGTGAACCAATATTAATACATTATCATCCATGTAATTCTCTTTAAACTCCAAATTTGCTTAAGATCAGAAAAATGTTTCTATATTTGTCAAATGTAGGAGTTTCATGGCCATGTTATTCTCAGTATGTTCCCAGGACAGTTGTTAACTGGTGTTATCCTTTATGATGATAATTCTGGATCAGAGATTCTCCAAATGTAGACCAAAGAAGAATATGGAGATCCTGTTAAAATGTCAGTGTTTGAGCCCCCACCCCACTCCTTCATAGGCTTTGTGAAGAAGCTTTAAGTGGTTCCAATGCACCCTAAAGTCTGATAATCTATATTCTAGATGAGAAAAACAAACTCAATAAACAGTACCCACAATATTTGAAATCCTTGAGGTATAGCACTTCCTGGACATACTTAGTTATTTTAATAATAAAAGATACATGGACATAAAGGAAGCCTATCAATACCACAGTCCTAAGAAAGATAATCATTTAGTTGGGTTTTGCAAGACCCCGAATAAAAAAAGTTAGCCTGGAAAATTTTAAAGAGATAGTTGGCCCCGAGGCAACAATGAAGCTGAGACAGAGAAAGAGTTGGGATGTGGGCCCCTTTTAGGATCCCCAAAGATACTTTAATGGCAGACAGGGTGTGGGAAGCAGCAGGAAAAAATCAATGTGTAAAATATTCCAATGGCAAATTCCAGAAAAGCAGCAGCCAGTCCAAATGGGACAAGACACAATCCACATTACTTTAAGACAATGTCTCAATTTAGTGGCATGTTTATTGAAATAACCCTTTGCCTTCTAAAAGAAGTACTGGGGGACAGACCTTTGAATCCCTGCAGGAAACTACAAATTCCTGGGAGGGAACAGCAGCCCCAATTCTGACTTTAATAACAAAAGGCAATTATTTTTAGTATTTTCCAGTAGATCTCAGCTGTCTGGCATTGTCAGTTCTATTCATGGGAAGTAGAATTTAGAGTGAGTTAATTCAGTGGATGATGAGGGCAGGAAGTAAGGAGGGAAAATAGGAGATGGGGGAAATGAAAATGTGAGTGGGAGCTTACAAGCTTTTCCACTCTCTTACTATTATCTGGCATGATGGACTCCAAAGCAAAGTGTCACTCGTATAATAATAAGTGCCGAGCTCAAGGCTCTAGGAACAAATATAAAAGGACTCAAAAACAAGCAATTTGTCAAACTGGTTTCGGGGTACAGGGAAGCGTAAAAAAAAACAAGGAAAAAGTAGGTCACTGGCAAATTCTCATAGAAACAGCTGAAAAGCCATCAGGGGTGCCAGCACTCTAACTTATTAAGAATTGGTGTGCCCATATGGGGGATGGCATTGGAGGTGATGGTGGCAGCAGGTCACAGAGGAAAGAACATGGAATGAATTTTTTCTAAAGTTGCTTGGAAAAGCTGAACTTGTAGACTCGGCAGATTTATGGATGGATATTTTGGTGCAATAGTGGCCTTGTAAGCTTGTCTTCTGCTAATTCTGTTTTAAAAAGTCATGGAGAAGCAGGAAGTTTGTCAAGTGGAGAGATGACTCTGCAGAGCTATTGTCACTCATGGAATCACTGACTTGCCAATTACACACCAAAATGGACATTAGTTCACTATCAAAGTAAAGGAATAAGCATGGGAGGGAAATAGTAAAGATTCTGGGCATGAGAGAATTGTTTGTGTTGGGAAGGTTGCACATCAAGATAAATGGATTTGATAACCAAAAGTAGCAGTTGTCCTTTTAAAAATTACATACTTACTGGCTGAGGAAGAAAAACAGTATGTCTAGCACTTTAAAAGCTGTTTTCATAGTGTCTTTCTTGAGAATTCATTCAGCCTGACTTAGATACTAGCAGTCTAGGTAGATTTTTTTCAGTGACTTAGAAGCACAATATCAAAATGATAATTTATAGAAACATTTTAGCCTGGGTGGAGCACAACTAGCACTTATTTTTAAGGGGTTGTTATTAGCTGGTGCTTTGTTTGATCTCACCCCCAGTATTCTGGGAAGCATAGTGAGAGATCAACCTCTTTTACATAAAAAGGAGATTTAAACTTTGAGGTGTTAAATCACTGTCTAAAGTCACAGATCAGGTTCCCAACTGCTATTATTTAACTTGAGAGTTGCTTTCCATCAGGTTCTCTTATAACCTGAACTTAACCTTAGAAATGTGATGTGTCAGTGCATGGCAGCATGAAGAGGAGATCAGAACTGAAGGCCTCCTGCAAGAAGACTTAATTAGAACTGCCAGCCTGAATTCTGCCTAAATAATGCAAGCTAGGATTCTATAAAATAGCACTGGTGAGATGTGGGGGATAAAGAGAGAGACAGAGACAGAGACAGACAGACAGAGAGATAGAGAGACAGAGACAGACACAGACAGACAGAGAGAGACAGAGAGAGCGAGAGAGAGAGAGAGAGAGAGAGAGAGAGAGAGAGAGAGAGAGAGAGAAACAGAGAGACAGAGTCAAACCTATGTGATTGTCAAGGCATTCCTTAGTGCACTAAGACATAACCTGAGGAATCATTTTAAGAGTTTCCTGGGAGAAAAGACCCTGGATGCTCAGAAGTAGTAAGATAAGGGCAGGACAGAGGGCACACTTTCCTTCCACATGGGCCTCTGGTCTGTGCTAATAACTTAAGGTGTTTCTCATCATGCCTCAAATCTGGATAACCCAGCTTTCTGTGGAAGAAAATGAGAGATGCCTCAATGGGAGATGGTCTGCCATGGCTCTGGAAGATAGTGCTGAGACATTACTAATAAAAGATAGCATACCTGCTGCAGATTGCAAGGAAGTATCCTGGCGAAATACAGACCCCCTTCCACAGCAAATGGTATGGAGCAGCCTGGCATACATGTTAGGACTCCCTGCTGCTGTGTGAAGCAAGTCAACTGAGACCTTTTTTCCTGTGAAAATGGTGTTTTGGCAAAGATAAAAATTCAAGGACAGAAAGAAATTCTTTACAGTTCTTTAAATGGGGCTTCTTTTCTGTGCATGCGTGTGCTTGCACATGTGTGTATATGTGTAAAAGAGATGCCTGAGGACATGGGACTACTTGGCAACAACCCAACTACTGTTAACATGATAAATTTGTTTAATTTTTAATTTCTATTTATATATACATTTACACACATTTGCATTTCTTTCCTTTGAAATTTAGCAGCAGCGATTCCAGGCTTGGGGGTTTAAATCAAGATAAACTGTTTTTCTTCTTTCTGAAGAGTAAGATTTAAGAAATATGTCTGCCAAGAGCCAGAACAGTCTCAGACAAAACATACTGGCTTCATCTGGGGACATGCAATTGATACTTGTAACCATTTCAAACTTTACTTCAAGATATCTCAGGGCTTGGACAATGGAACAAAAGCAATTCCTGTTCTTTTCTCTTTCCAGAGTCTATAGTTTCTCACCAATGCCTGCCAAACTCACTATACAGTTAGACATTTATTCAATCATTCTCATTCCCATTATTAATGATTCAAACAAAGAGAAAGATAAACTTTAAGTACTAAAACATGTTTCCGTGGCTCCATGGCATGACACACTGTCATCTTACAGTTGCTGTTTCCATGATCAAGTGAGTAAAGTGTCTTAAGCTTTATCTCTGTTTCATGCCCTAAACTACAGTGACAATAAGAAAGGAGTACCTACTTTAATGAGCTACTGAAACTTTCTTTGCCCCTGGTTGCTGTGATATGTGGCCCAAGAAAAACTGACTCAATTTTACTGACCTCTCAGAGTGATTGAGAGGAAGATTGTAGATTCACTGAGGTCTACAAATTTACCTCTATATCTGTGTCCTCATAATAAAATATTGTTAATGTATTTCAATAATAGTATTAAAATACACTGGTTAAGCTAATAATAGTGTACAATGTAAATAACTTTAAGCAGTGCAAATATATATTGACAAATACATTTCAAGATATGGATTATTTGTATCAAATGGGTAATCAGAGCAGGATGTACCATCCTAGTAAAATGTTTCTCAAGATTTCTTGGGACATTAGTAGATCATACAGACCTATATGTACACATTTCTGTAGTCAAGAACACTTGCAAGGGCAAGATGGTTCAGCGGTCTAAAGTGTCTGTTTAGGAAATCTTAGGCAACCACAGGGACCGCGGTTCAATCCCCAGCACCACAATAGAATGAGTTGAAACAAATTTCTTTGTTGTCTGTCAAAGCCTTTAATATTCTAATGTACATTAAAATTGCCTAAAAGAAGATCAAGTATAATGGGTTTTCTATGATTATGGTGACCTACAGGAGAGGCAAGGCATGGCTCATGGGAGGAAATGGAAGGAGTTGATGGAAAAAGGTGACCAGGTATCTGAATAAATAAGGTTTTGAGGCTAAGAACCCTTTGGTCAGCCTCATCAGCATATAGCATACATGATTGTTAGGTGAATCAGTGAGTGACTGAGTGAGTGAGTGAATGAATAAATGAATAGTTTTCTCCAAGGTTGAGTTAGCCAAGCTCCAGATTACACTGATTATCCTTTGATCCAAGGACTTAGGAGAATATAAAGCTCCTCCTGATCAGAGGCTCCCCACACTAGATAAATGGCTAAATCAGGTGAGGGAAATCAGAGCTGGCTGTCTTTGTGTGTCCAAGATTTGCAAGCCAACCCCAATAAAACATTCAAAAATAATGCAGGTTGTTGCAGGAGATGCCCAATACCTCCCAGTTTGCCCTGTGAAGAATGAAGACCTATGTGGCTACATTTTGAGGTGGGCTTTGGCCATAGGACATGAGATATCCTCCTCTACTCCTGTACTGACAGAGAGGAGTATCAGTTCTCAGACTTAGGTCCTGACATATAAGTGTGGCAGTTTGTAAGCCATACCTCAAGTACTTTGTTATTAATGATAGACATTTGGGAATGGTTTATTTTTAAATATCAATTAGAGCACATTTATAGCTACAGCTAGCTGCACTCTCACTTCCATCTTTATAGACTTTGTTTGCCAGGATCATACTTGCTTGCACCATCAGATACATGCATCTTATTGGAGCAGAAATGATAAGGGTGCCATAACTGAGGTGGAGGAAGGGCATCTTTCATGCAAATACTAAGCCAGAACTTAGGTAAAGAGCAACCCCTATGAGCCTTAGTTGCAGATCAGTGAGTAGCTTGGTTTATTAAGGTTCCTTTTCTTTCATTAGAGCTCATAATGTTTTCCTCAGTAGTTCTAATCATGATGCTTTCTCATCATGAGTCAGCCATTTCAGGCCCTTTAGCATGGGAATCCTAAAGACCTTTCACTCATGGTCTTTCTCTCCCAGCAATAACCCTAATCTCACTTTAAGGAATTGATTGCCATGGAAATACCATTCCTCTTAGGGTTTTAGGTGGCTATCTTCTGCCCTTAGGCCTAGGTTAAGGTCCAGATTCCCTGAGTTCCATCCCATCCCTGAGTCCAAGTAGCAGAAACTGACAGTCTCCTATTATTGCAGGGTTTATCAGTAGGGAAAGGTTAACATCAACCTTGTCCCCTTCTCTGTGGAAATCTGGCCTGTATTAACTTTCTAGCTCTGTTGCCCTGGGAAAATGGTGAAGGTGGAATGGCTGTAGTGTTACTGGGAAATGTTGCTTAGAGATGGCCCAACTATTACATTTCTTCTGGTCCCCTGGGATTATAAATGGATCTAAATACCTGGTAGGAAGCCATAGATTTGGGCTTCCCTGAGTGTGAAAATCTTGAAAATGGCACGAGCCTTATGAGGTCCCTGGGAACTACAGTTGTTAACCAAATATATTAGCTTCTGGGGAGTATGGGGCTTCTAACCCAAGATGAACCTGTGCTCCGTGGTGTGCATTTTGTCTATGTGTACTTGAGCTGCCAGCTGGGCATCCAAAGATGCGCCCCTGGACAACACGTATGTGCTTCTAAAGCCCCTGGCAAAGGAAGGTCTGAAGCTGCTCTGCTGGCGGCTACTGGCCAGAATACCCATACCAGTGGAGGCATGTGGTAGTCTTGTGAGTCTGAATGTTTTATTGGACTGACCATAGGAAACCCAGTAGATGTTAGTGTCACAAGAGATGGTCATGCTCTCCACCCTTGCTGTGAATGATATGACATGTTATCTTCCTGTAAAGTTTTCTAGTTAATTTGGTCTGGCTCTTCAAACAGCCATTTTCAACAGTTCCTTTCTCTGTTATTGGAAGACATTCAGAACCTATTTCCCTTCAAACTGACCCTGTTGATTTACTGTCCTTGAACATAAGTCACCAATTGGAGTAGCTGAAGAGGATTCTCATTACCAGTGTTTCCAAAAGTTTTGTGTTTCCTCTTTATGGGACTGTTTATACTGTTCTCAAATACCTCACTCTCCCAGAAGTCTCCTAACATGCTTGTTTCAGATGGCTGGAGCACATGTGCTGTGTCTCGTTTTATTGAGCACATTCAGCTTGGCTATTATTTTTGGGCTCATTGACAAGTCATACCAAGACTCCTTAGATTACAGGAAGAGTCCAATAGTTTACATTTATTGAGTATTTATTAAGAGATCAGGACTATACAAAAC
The DNA here is from genome assembly GCA_004027915.1 of Capromys pilorides. Classification (NCBI taxonomy): domain Eukaryota; kingdom Metazoa; phylum Chordata; class Mammalia; order Rodentia; family Capromyidae; genus Capromys; species Capromys pilorides. The sequence continues at coordinate 2,250 of PVKN010016383.1, read as the reverse complement.
GCTTTGGGTATATGAACATGTAAATAACAATTTCATGAGGTAGATACTATTACTTATCACCAAGGTTGCATGACCAATCCAAAGTCACATAGCTTCTAAGTGGCTGACACAGTATCCACATTCAGGAAGCCTCATTCCAGAACCTGAATTTGCAACCACCAGGGCAAGTTGCCCTTCTGAATCTCATAATAAAATCCAAATCAGTTCAGTTTTAGAGGGTTGGAGGCTAAGGCTGTTTGAGAGTGTCCCTGGTGGTCCTTAGTATTCTTGAATCCAGATATCAGCTAGTTTCCCACCAACCAAGCAGAAAGTGGAGCTGTTTTATTTTCCTTCCCCATGAAGGAAAGTGGAAATCCTCTACCCCAGGGGATTATTCATCCAGCAAGCTCTTACTACATACTAACTCTTAAACACTGCAGTGGTTGCCAGAATGCAACAGTGAACCAAGGAGCTCCAAGTCCAGCTTTTCAGGGACAAATATGAGGAACAGGAGACTCTGGGATAGGAAAGTAAGTAGAAAAGCAGAGAAAGAGGAGAAAAAAGAAAAATGTTCTAGGTTTTTTTTTTTCTTTCACTGATAAGGAGTTTTCTGTTTCCCAGCATGACTCCACCTACCACTACCCTGATCCCACCATTTAGCCAAAGTGGAATTACTGCTAACACTGCCTAATAGAACTTTCCATGATGATGGACTATCCTACGTCTGTGCTGCCCATGCAAGCATCCACTAGCTCCCTGTGGCTACTGAGCACTCAGAACGCAGCTGGTGTGACTTAGGAACTAGATTTTTTATTTGACTGCATTTGAGTTTGTCAGAATTTAAATATAAATAACCAAGCATGACTAGTGGTTTCTCTAAGAGACAGACAGTACAGCCCTAGAACTTTCCTATCTTGACCATGACATCAAGCTCCCTCTTCTCAACCTGACCCAGGTTATTCTAAGTATACATTCCTACATTTCACTGGGAAAAATTGAGTACAGGGGCAGAACTACAGCTTTCCAACATACCTTGTTGGTTTCATACTTTCTTAAGCCTACAAACTTGGTCTGCAAAAACCCAAGTCCAGTCTCTCTTCTCTTCAGAGATGAATTTCTTCCTGCTGCTGCCTACTTTGACTGCAATTCCAGGTAGTGAAGTAAAACAGAAGATGCTTACAAATCATTTTTAAAAAGGCACATAGGAGATAAGAGAAAGGACATGAAGGAGTAAAAGAAAGGCTGATGTTGTAGCATCCTACCAATCTATATTTCTAAATCTCAGCAGCCCTGAAAGAGAACATTAAGATATCTTTTACTCAGGCCTTGCTTACAAGAGAAAGAAAGCCATAAATGAAAGCCTGCTTTGTGTGACTATGCTGTGACTGCAGAGACAATGAAAAGACCTTTTTGTTTTTGATATAAGTTTATGTGTGTGTTGAAGGCCTTGTCACTACTGTTCACCTTCTTGGCTCTAGTCTTTCTAAAAATAATTATGACAGTAACTTTAAAAAAAAACCCTGCTATCTATACACAGAACAATTTCTTGGATTTTGAAGGATTTAACAAACCATAAGAAAACCTCAGGCTCTAGCTGACCTAATCAGCTTGAAACCTGAGAAGTTTTTAGGCTAAATCAGATAGGAAACACCCTTTACTCAAACTGTGACTGTTGGGCTAAGGCCAAAGTTGAGCTTGAGTCAGGACACCAGCACAGCCAGGAATCCATTGATCGGTCAGTACCCATGATGTACAGTTGTTAAATATATTTTTTATTTATTTAGTACAGGGTCTACAGGGTCTCACTATATAGATCAAACTCGTAGTGATCCTCCTACTTTCAGCCTCCCAAGTGCAGGAATTACAGGCATGTGCCACGATACTCAGTCTCAGTCACTATCTCAGCACACCCTGGGGGCAGGGCTGGCACAGTTGTTAAATATTTTGAACATCACCATTGATTGTCATGGTTATACTAAGTCTCCAAGATATGAAATTCTTTTTTAAAAAATTTATTCATTTTAATGAGAAGAAAAGACAAAAGCAATGAAACAGTTTCAAAACAGGATAATAGGACAGTTACAATAATTAATACATTGCATATTGTTGTCTTTGTAGTAGTTATTCAGAGGACAAGATGTAAACATCATAGCTTGTCTAAACACAACTAGTATAAACCTTACTTGTCACTGAACTAAGAGAAAGCAGTTTTGTATCTATCCTAACTAATATATATATATATATATATATATATATATATATATATATATA